>VZRQ01004617.1:3820301-3835978 GCA_013397975.1 Machaerirhynchus nigripectus
GACCCTGGGGCGGGGGGCGCGGGGCCCACCACTGCCCCGTTTCCCCGGGGGCTGAAGCTCGCTCGCCAGCGCCTCACCTGCGCGCCCAGGTGCGAGGGCGCAGGCGACCGCGGCGGGGTGCGGGGCTACGCGGGCAGTGGCCGGGGCCGCCCGCCGCGCTCCCCCGCGCCGAGGGTCCCGGTGCGGGTGCGGGTCACCCACCCAATCCGCTCACGCCCACTGCCCCGGCATTCGCGATGAGCCGCGGCGCTGCCCCGGCTGCCCTCGAAGAGCCTCACGCTGTTTCCCAGCATCGGCGCCTGGTTCTGCAACGAACCTGCCGGCGCCCACCGTGCCAGCAGCTCTGGCTGCAGAAAGAGAAGTTTCCCTTCTTGCCCCCTGCCCCTTCAAAACAAGATGTCGTATAATGTTTATTTCCTATATCTTCTTTTGCTTCGTTGCAAATGTCTTTAGTGGATCGGGGGCACAACCTGGACAGCCTGGGCCTGTCTTTTTTTCTTTCCTTTTTTTTTTTTTAATTATTTTTAACGTGCGTGTAGTGGAATTACAGTAGCCACGAAGGCGGCTCTTTACTGGTTTCAGTCAGGATAACGCATTTAGTGATCAATGACCGAAGAGGTGCCCACTGCGGAAAGATTTTGTTCTTCAGCTCTTCCTGCTCGATGTACCTTGCTCCACCTCCCCCCAAGTCATTTTTTTAAAAAAAAAAGTAGAAAAGAAAAACCATTTTGCTCCTGCAAGTCTAAATTCCTGGGTCCATGTGCGAAAGATAAAATGAATTTCAATTGCTAGTGGAAAATATCAGCAATTGTATGATTTTTGCAAGAGCTAGTTTCTTAAACGGAAATTGAGTCCTATTTTGTGGGAAATTAGTTTTGCAGACTTTCTTTAAAAAAAAAAATCTAAAACTTTTGTTCAGCAGCTGCTCCACTTTTCACTGCAGTTTCAGACTGAGCTGGAACCTGCAGCAGTCTTTCGACGGTAAGATTTCCCCCCTTTTCTCACATCTAACTTTTTTAATAACTGTCTTTAGATTTAACTGTAACAACGCGGTCTTTACAAAGAGAGCGGCATCCAAAGCAGAAGTTGCTGCCTCTGTGCACCGTTCAAAACTTGATATTTCTTCAGAATAAAGGAAATATACAGTTACAACACTGATGAAATATTTTGTGCTTTTCATTGTGTTTATGGTTTCAATATGTGTTCTAATATTAGAAGAGAGGAATACAAAGAAATCTCGATGGCTGAACCCCTCTTGAGTTTGGGAACTCGCCGGACTGCCAGCCCAGGGGTGCTGCTGTCCCTCACAAACAGGCGCTGCCATGAAGCAATAACTGCGAGGCAGCGACAGGCGCGGAGCGTCGCGCCCGCAGCGGCCCCGGCGGCGGCGGCCCGANGCGCTGCCTTCCGCCGCTCTCCAACCTGCTGCTGTCCGCCCGCCCGCCCCGGCCACGGGGGCGAGTCGCCGTCGGGGGGGCCGGGGCCGGAGGGGCAGGAATGCCAGGACCCCTCCTTCAAGGGCCGCCGCCGCTGGAGCCCTCACACCGCCACAGCTGTGAAGGGGTCGGGGAAGTCCCGAAGCCAAGGCGGTGTAAAAATGCCTTTTCTTAATTCTAGAGGATGGCCATGCAGGATTTCTCGCACATGACCAAAAAAATAAAAAATGAAATAAGTGAAGCACAATGAAAAAAGTGAGAGGGTGCGAGGGGGAGGGAGAAAGATAAGGTTTCCAAGAGAAATAAGAGACAAGCCAAATAGGACTTTTTAGGAAGAGGTAGGAGAGGTTCCTAAAGGTGAAGAAGAAGAAGAAAAAGAAGAATACAAAAGCAAAGCTATAATGGCACAGCTCCGTGTTTGTCAATAGCTTCATAACCAAATCTGACTAATCAGGAATGTGCTTCCCCTGGCTTCTGAGGTCCCAAATAAGTTCACAAGTCCTACATCAAGTGTTACTGTTACTTCTTTAAAAATCAGCTTTAAGCATGTATGAACTGGAAATGCAATTCTCTGCAGAGCTTTATGCTTTCATTTTAAACTATATAAGGAGAATGCAAATATAGGCAACTACTATTAAGGCAAATAAACAGCTTCAAACACTTTCTGAAATGATTCAGAAAGTTTCTGTGCAGTTATCAAATACCTATGGCTATATGATAGCATCCTTTAAAAATATAACTTTTTAGTTATAGCTTCAGTGCAAAGCTTCTCAGTAGTAACTGCGAATAATTACTGGAAAAATTGTAAGCACTTATTAGCTCTCAATATTAGTGATTGAATTCTTGTTCTCATTGTATCTTTTCAGAATGTGTGTTTAACCTACATGTGGTACAAAAGCATAACTTAAATCAATGCCAGCAAGTTTGCCCAAAGCTTATAAACATCAAGTGAAAAAAATAGAATGTTTTAAATATGTGAAAACAGTAAACTGTTTAACTCATAAAAACATCTGGAGCCAACACAGTTTAGAACATCATTTATATTTTCATGTATGGGCTACTATTTGCATTCACTTTGTGTTTCTTGGTTTTGCTGGTGGGTCGTTTTTGGTTTTTTAACTTACCATTTATGGGGAAAGAGATCATGTAAAATTGACCTGAACGAACCGGTGTACAATTCCTCCTCTTCAGGACTTTTGTAGTCTTTTCTGATTTTTTTACATTGGAGACTGAAAGAACCACCCTCCTGAATATTTATCAGAATGTAAGTAGGATTCTTGTCAGTTCTTTCTAGTGTGTGGTTTGCATATTTGCAATATGTGTATTACAGTAAAATCAGATAGATAAGTCGTACTTGGGGACCACCATTTGAGTGATATAAATGGTCATAACTTTGCTGAAGTCAGCAAAAGGAAGGCAATTTACACTATTTAAGAATATTTTCCTTACTGTCAAAGGGAAAGCTTACAAATATAAATTCAGTTTCTTTTAGCCAAAGTTTTTATTGTACTCAAGAGCCTACCAAAGCAAGGGGACAAAGTTTTATTCTACTGTAATTATGATCAGTTCGTATTTTTCCATGGCAATTTGGTGAATGCAGGCATCATTTAACCTTAGAGTCAATCCAGATTCACAACAGATGTATATTTATTTTCAGCCTTTTCTTTTTTCCCTAATTTTTCCCTAAGTTTAGCTCCCACTGAAGCAATATAATTCGTTTCTCTTGGTACCTGTGCTGCAATGTAAACCCACAGATATAAGCAGTAATGAAGCCTGGGGATTTTGCATCATTTCAGAGATGCTTGGATGCCTGAACTTAAAATCCTAGCACAGAAAATTAATAATTGTTCACTGACTAGTCAAAAATACGGAATCCCCGATGAGTTAAAATTGATGATAATCACATTTACTATTCATATACCTATGGTATACCAGTATCTTTACAATACTTCATCATAAAGCCATTTTTTTTTCTGAGAAATTGTACTAACACAATGTGTGCCACATAATTTTAACATTGCATTTCTGTGGTGTGCTTCCATTTCACTCTCTATAGCGCTTACACGCGCCATGCTCTAACACTTACTAGACAAAAATTTTTCTTTAAAGACTGTAGTATCTAAATACTACAGATCTGTAAAATCTTTTAAGCCTGAATCCATATTTTCAGCTACTTCTCCCACATACATATGGCTTCTGTTCTTATTTTCATGATCTCCAAGTATTACAAATTTTAAAGTTATGCCAGCAATTTAGTATATTACAGAAAAGTTGTGCTGAGCCATGAGGCCCTCACTGAAAATGATTTACAAGTTTGCATTACATCATTAAAAGTTATTTGAATTGCCAACCCACTGTAACTAGTAAAATATCTTATGCTTCCTATTTAATTTAAATAAACTGATGAAGTATTAAAATTGTGAATGTACTCGAGGCTTCACACCTGAACTATGATGTTTCAGGAATGCTCTTAGAACTTGAGCTATGGGAAACTTGCATTTCACTTTAGATACTCAAAAGTCCCAGAATTCATATTCAAAACTTTTAAATGGATAATTTATTTACAAACTGAACCATCTTGCACAATACTATTTGTTTCCCAATCTGCATGTTGCATTGCAATTTAACATTTTTTTATTCTTTCTAGTATTATCTCCACTTAAGAATACTTGAACTAGAAAACAGCTATGACAAGCTTTGTAGGGCACTTTAATAATGAATATCTTTCATTCGTATTTAGAAATGTCCTCAAAATGCATATGCGGGCGAATCAATAATGCCTGAAAAATATGTTTTCCTTTTTTTTGTCTCCAGATCTTGACAATTACACGCTACACTCAGTTCATTTTCCTCATAAAATTACTAATCACAGAGGAAGAAAAAGGCTTGTATTTTACACTTTAATCATTTTATCGTTTGATACAATTCACATTGTGGCTTTTGATCTGTGTATGAATTTAAAAGACATTTTACTGGAGTCCCCATTGAAATACAGACACTGTTGGGCATGGAAGAAATATGAAGGGCATTTTCATCATTCTGTATTTTTAACAATGTTTCCTTCTAACTGTGCTGCAAAGTTATTATTTTGCTGATTATACTTCAAGTCTCAGTCACCCAGAATAAAAAATACAGATGATTGAAAGCTTTGCACATCAAAAGATTTATGCTAAGACTTACTCCCATCAACCGGGTAAATACACAGTATTAACGGTAAAAAGACTGAAATAGAGACAAAAACATACCACTATGTGAAATATTTGTTGTCTCCTGGCTGACATGTCCAAGTCCTTGCAGGACCAGCAGCAGGGGGCATATTTCATAATTCTGCCTCCATCATTGGTAGAATGATAAGTCACTAATTTTTGTCATGTCTTTTACATGTTAATGAGTATAATACCACTATCACGGTGTGTGTTTGCAGTAGTTCCTAATTTTCTTTGCTCTGGAGGGAGAAAAAGACACATAGGCATGTATCTATGCAGCAAGAATAAATAATTACAAAATCTCTAGGTTTTAATAGCTGCTGGGATTATGTTATTTACTTTGCAGGTGTGTTTGCTATGATTTATAGTGTGATGAGCTCTAGACTTGGAGCAGAAACCCCTAACTAGCTAGTATTCAGAACAGAAAGATATTCACTGCCCTGCAGAGCTCATGGTCTATTCATTTTGCCAGTTTCACATGGGAGTAATCCTGTGTTTTTACAGAGCCCTATTTATGTTCATGGTGATTATCTGCTTGACTGGAAACGTTTTCAGGATTGCAACATTAATTAATAATAGGTATAGGAAACAAAGACCTAAAAATTGCTAATGCATAGCAACATCATGCACCCCAAAATCTAATATCAGATAATGTTAACGACAGATACTTGATAGAAGAAATTAAATACAAAGTAACAATTGTTTGGAATTATTATTTTAGACTAAACTGAGGACGTTTTTAGATGCAGATATTTTGTCTTGTGAAAGAATGAGAGAAATTAAAAAAAAAAAAAAGGCAAGTTAATCTTCTCTAAAAAATATATGCCAAGAAGTGCTTAACTTGCAGATAAAGTCTCAAAGATTCAGGAAGCTATTGTAAGATATCAGTGACACTAAAAAAACATAGGTAAGTTCTTAACTGTCATGAAGAAACCTCTGAGTGACATACCTTGAGACTGACACCTTCCAAAGCCATGTTTGTACAAATTTTTAATTTTATTTCCCCAAAACAGAATGCAGCTCTACTAATGAGCTGTGAATATATTATACTACTTCTTGAAAGAAACCTTTCCAAATTTTTTGTACTTGTCATGCTTTATTAAGCGTTCCACTTGCATGTCCTTTAATACAAAGGGATAGGTCTCAAGTTGGGTTCAAGAAAGTATTCCAGTAAGGGACTATCTGAGTCACTTCCACATCATCTAAGTTTACATATTGGACTCTGGTGCAGTGAAACACTTTAAGTAGCCACCTTCCTTCCTTCTTTGATGCCTGCGTTTTCATATATTTCATTTAAATTAGATGCCCACAATAAAAGTGTGAAGTCCACTTCTTCATATGTCTTTTTTTTTCAAATGAAAAATATCTAGCACTGCGGACTTAGTGAAGGTCAGCTGTAAGAAGAGGTGTATTATTTGGCATACTTTTCAGCTGACTGAGACACAAATGCAAAGTACAGCACGTGGGGACAGTGTGGATTTGTGTAATTCCCTCATAGGTAATTTGTCCATGAACTTTAAGCATTTGTGCATTTGAGCTGTAGAACGTATCACTTAGGGATTTAGATTTTATTTAATAATCCAAGTGTATTTCAATACAAGATGGTAAACTAAAAATATTTTCCATTTAATGTTTCAAAAACGCCATGTGCAAAAGAACACAACAAAACGAAATTAACTCATAACATATGCAACTCTTACTTGTGCAAGAGCAGTGTATGCCCCTAAATCCAGACTGCAGCATCTGGAGGCATAGCATGTCTCTAATGGAAGAGAAAGGCACGAGATATGTCAGCTTCTTGGCTGTGTTATGCTATAAGTCGTGCCTTTTCCTTCTCGATACCCAATGCAACTCTGATTAACACTAATAAAACAGACACTGTCCAGGTAAACTGCCTTTGAAGCATTTTGCTTTTTTGTTCTAATTTTAGGAAATAGGTTTAAGCTGAGATAGATATTTATTATATAAAAGAAAAAAACCTCTTACATAAACCTCTTTTGCTTGAAACAATGAAGTTTGAATCAAAACTAGTATCTCACCGTATGAATCGTGTTCTTAGTGCATCCAAATCTACACATTCCCATTTGTAGAAGCAACTTTTGCTGTCACTAAATGACTTGAAATGCCTCTTTATTATTACTGCATTTTACCCCTAGTAGTATTAGAAATAATCTATTCTTCATATACTTTTACTACTGTGATCAGCTTGGTAGAGACTGAAAACATTTTGAAGAAACAGTTCACCCTTTAACTGTTTTACAAGAACTGCCTTCATACTTGACTTTGAGGAAGTGCTGAGTCTTTTCTTTTCCCCAACGACCTCACAGGATCAACTTAATTGTTAGACTGTAATAGCAATTTTAAAAAGTGCAGAGATACTTAGAGACTATTCCTTGTGATTACAAAAAAAAAAAAAAATTAAGCAATGAACACTACTGAAAATTGTATTTTGAAACAAGCCTGGTGGATAAAATATTTTACTAATGCATTTTCAATTTTTTATTGCACTAAAACTGTTAAATGATCTGCTATAGAAGTTGTCTAATTTTAAATGTTCTTTCCTTCTTATTTTTATCAGCTAATCTCCTCTGTAATATTCATAGCAAGCAAGAGGGAAGGTATGTCTGTCTATTGCAGTTACTCTTGTTTGCAGAAAATGCAAGTAGAAACCGCTAAACTGCTTTGTTACAGAAGTACTAAACTTGAAATTCCCATCATGAACAGCATGCTGGATGTATAAATACACATATGCGTATGCTGAAAGAGGGTGTTCAGCCATGCAAAAGTACAAGCTTACCTCCAGGCTCAAACCCTCACTTTACGATTAAAACAAATTAGGTTAGTGCCCACTGTCTTTTAATAACAGGGAGAGTTCTTAGATGCATTATATTAAAATAGAAGCCTCACATTAAATCAAACGAAGGAGCAGAAAATGCTCTTTGCACAGATTACCAGAGAGAGTTCTGACTTTGATTCCTAGCAGAGAAAAATGTTTGAGAATGTATCTAATTTAGCACACCCTATAAAACTGTACAGTAGTCCCTGGTACAACAGTGAGTTACATGGAAGACAGAGTCACATCCCAGAGCAAAATTCCAAGATTCCTGTGATCCAAAACTGCCTGTTTAATTTCTAAATTGTGAAGTTATGTATCCATTTTGGTAAGTTGGTAGGTAGTCTTCTCTTCTACACGAACTCTAATTTCATTATGTATGACCCCCTGCAGCTGTGGTCATGAGGCTTTTAAAGAAACATACCTTGACTTGATGATGAGAATATTTTGATCTAAAAATACGTCATATATTTAATTTCTAATACAGAAAGCATGGCATGTATCCAGGGGTCCTGGCAATAAGTTTACACTGTACAATTTGTAGTCAATCAGACTTTCCCAAATGAAGTTCCATAAGTATGAACATACATTGCTTGTTTGTTTTCTTTTCTGCTTTTTTTTTTTTTCAAGTTTCCTTTATTGGTATCATAATAGTATGACCCAAATATAAGGAAAAAAACCGTATCGTATTAAGCACAGGAATACGCTTTCACAGTCGTTTATTGTGCATAGCTAGTAAACATTTCCTGGCAAACAATTTAGAGAGTCCATAAATTCCACCCTAACGCTACTTCCGTAGCTAGATGCAGTGCACCATACACGAGGGTATTAGCTCAGTCTCTCTCATCCGGAATGGGTGGATTGGAATTGAAAAATCCCCACCCCCCCATTATAGCACCATATGTCTCGAAAGTCTATCCTCTCTCAGGGCAAACCGCTCCTCTCAGATCCGCCTGATGGATCACGGCTAAAACGCTGCTGTCCCTCGCTATTTAATCCAACAGCATTTCTGAAGTAGCTATCGGGAGAGCACGACGAGCCAAGCATCCCTTCGGCATTAGTGGCAGTTCCCCACGCAGAGAATATCAAGGGTATGGAATAGCCGAGGGAAAATCTACCACACCATGCCAATTTGTATGGAAAATTTGATCCTCAAGCTAGAGGCAGGGAAAAGAAGAAAGCCTCTCATTTCAGCAAATTGAGCAGTGCTTATGACTCCCGGGTTCCTTATGTAACTAGTTAACCAGTGTTAGTAGACCAGCTTTGCAGCATCTTCAGAGGAACAGTCTATAAGGATTTCAAACAATTTTCTCTAGATGTCTTATTGAGGTGTTTATAGATTGAGGGATTACTAGGGGAACAGTTTATCCATAAAGATTTTTGGTGGATTAGATTTCTGCTCAATATTTTTTAAATCTCTTTCTGTGTGCACGTCAACTTATAATGGGAAAAAAAATACCTTTAAATAACGCTCAAACGATTTGGCATTTGAAAGGATTTGTGTGAGGTGATCATGTTAGGATGAGGTTCATATCGTTACTTGAGAAGACTAAGCAGACATATTTCCACCAGCTTATGTACTTTTTACAGGTATACATTAATATCATTCATGTTATAGGTATTATTTCCAGATTATTTTGGATTGAAAACAAAGATTTAGCAAAAATCTGGACTCCTTCCAAGTTTCCAAAATCATCTCAAAACCTCAAAGGAGTTCAGTCACTCTGTCAAAGTTCTGCTTTGTGGTTTTTAATTTTACAGGATATAGTGTTAAAATCTCTCCCCTGTACTCCTCAGACCAGAATCTGAGGAAGGATGGTATGACAACGAAGGGCAGAAAGATTTTATTTCATTCAACATGCATGTCTTTTTGGTTTTTAAATCCCTAGTTTTAAAATCCTCTTTCACTGATTCCTATTGAATGGAACCACTATCAAACAAATAGTCCTCCTCTTGTTTAACAGCTTCCTTATATGTCTTTGATAATCCATGTGAACTCCTTTGAAGTATTATTATGTGAACAACCAAAAATTTTGGAATAAAAAGTATGATGGGTTTTTGCAGCTTTTGAGACCAATTAAAATTACCAGGGCTTCAGGGCTCTAGAACTCTAGATTTTTTGATGTGTTCTTTGCCCAACAGTAGACATTGCACAATCATCCCTCATTGTCTGGCTGCTCATCTTTACAACCTCCCTGTGCTTCCTCCTTTTAGCTCTAAGGCACCGAGTTCAGCCACGAGTCCTTCAGGGGTAATCTGAAGAGAAGTAGTTTGTGGTATGCAATTTGCTCAACTTATTGTCTGATGATAAAGCCCCTAATTCTTTTCCTGGACCAGGACCTCCGCCAGCTTCCTTTCATTGTGCATATGGGCAAACAGAGCTAGAAGAAAGATAACGCTGAGCTTGTTCAGCACAACTCCAGCAATCATTTTCTCTTTTATGTTTCCAGTGAATCTGATTGCTGGCAAAAGCTGCCAGAAAAAGACAAGTCTGATCAGAAAGAGCATGAGCAGAGAAAGTCCAGTTTCCCAGATACGTAGCCTCAAGGACTATTCCGTACTGGTGGTAGGGTGTATTAGCCCCGAGGCCCGGTCAGCCTTGGCCTCCCCCAAATCAATGTGAACATCCCCTAATAACCCTTGTGAGGTGAATCCTTGTCTGACTGGTACAATACGCTATTTTCTCGTATTTAACATTACACTCATGCATGGTTGTGTGAATTTTTTCTTGACTCTCCTCTTGGTAAAGAATACCAACAACAAATTAAATTCATGTGTTTTATGTACATTAAATAGTAGGAAATAAATCTATGTAGAAAATGTAGCTAGTTCCTGTGTTTGCAGAGCCTCTCTGGATTTATTGCATTGAAGCCAAATCTATTGTTAATCCATTTAATACTGATTTTATTCTCCAAATATGTTTGGTGTTTCCTTTCCGAACTGAAGTACTGTGACTGAAAAAGTCAGTATTGTACATTCATAATGTACTGGCAAAAAAACTGCCAAGAACAGGTAATATATTTTCTTGCTGATAAAATACGTAAAACCTCACCAATACAGTTTAGATGGTGACTGGTTGAATTATCAAAGATATTTTAATAGGATTTCTACAGAGATCTTTGCCCTTTTGTGTCAGGTGCTGTGCACTCAACAGGAGAGCTTTGCATCTAAATAGGAAAAATAAAGGGCCAAAGAAATTAAATCAGATAATTATAAGGCAGCTATACCTAAAATTAGAAATGTGTACTGTAAACATTCACTTCAGGTCTGTCATTAAGAATAGTGTGCTCGGGACGCAAATAGAAATACTGTATTTATTTTTTAAAATACTGTGGAATTTTCTGTGGAATCATGTAGAAGGAATCAGGAGATGCATTCCCCGAAAGCATTCATATTTAGCACCATTTTTAATAGGTTCCACCATCTTTAAGAATGGGATTAAATCAGGGTGAGGTAATTGGGTGTTATAGTCCGGTTAGCAAACTTTAGCATGAGGCTAGTGGCAAGTTAAACCATTATTATATGGAACAGCATTTTATGAAGAAAACTACTGGAAGTCTAACAGTTTGAGAGCTACTGACTTCAAAGAGCCTGGAACCTCAGACCCGATTTCCAGAATTTTATAATTTGTTATAATTGTAGCTGCATTTTCAGTATGTTTTGTATTTCTGCTTAAAGCACTGAAGTGAACAATCTGCATATGTTACTGTAAATAAACAGAGGCTGTGAGAGAACACTGTGACTCCAAGTTAACACTTTACTCCTAACAAAAAAACTCAAATGGCTTCTGTGCGTTAAATCTTTCACACCTCTCAGTACCTGTGTCAATATTTTTAAAAGCACACTTTATTTTGAAGCAATGATCCAAACTGTAGTTGAATCAGGCTGACATTTTATATCTCACTTTATATACCTCATTTTAAAGATTCTTATTGTTGTCAAAATTAAATAATAATTTTAAAAGTCTGCATTTCTTTCATACTGGTCATGAAATATCTTAACAAGGAAAAATGCATATGAGGTATGGAATAGTATTAACATAAACTGGAAACCTCAGAGTGTCCGTGACAAAATACTAGATACATTAAACAAATCAAAAATGACAATTTTTTCGAATTGCATCCAGAGGAATTCTCTACTAGACCTCAGTCTAGTGACAGAGACAATAAAAATTGTCTTTTTTATTAGACAATAAAAAATTAATTGCTTATGTGCACATAGGTAAAACCTGATTATATTTGTTATGAGAAAATTTATTAAAATCCAATATTCATATTTGTTGATATGAGACAATCAGCTTTTACAAATTTGACAGTGAGTGTGAAACAGTTATTTGAAGACAGTATTAAAGGAAATACTTGACTGACCACTTCAGTCTGTTAAACGCATTGTAAAGGACATGTCAAAAAGAGTCACAATGAAGGAAAAACCTTGTACTCGTTTGTTGAAAACAATAAAATGACATTGTAGGTGAAAGCAGCTACTAAAAAACCCCAAAAAACAAAAGGGAGGTGCAGGGGAAATGTAGCAATTAATGTAAATTAGAAGCGGGGAATTATAGAGCATTTTTAAAGCCAAATATTACAAAGAGAAAACAGATAAGGACAATATGAAGAGATTTTGAAATTTTATTATTAACAAAAAACCCTAAAAATTGTCTTGCTCCATTACTAAGTGGAAATTACTATGACTTTTTGTTAGAACATTAAAAAAAAAAAAAGCATTCTCAAATACTTTTCTCCTGTATTTTGGGGAAAAGTCAAATGATGTATTCATATCAGATGAGTATGATGAAGCTCTGTTTCAATAGTTGCACAGGAGAATGTTAAATAGCAGCTAATAAAACTAGACATTTTTTAAATCAGTAGACCTGAATCATTTTCATGGAGGTATTTTAATACATTTGGGAGAGAAGTACATGGTTAGTGAGGATTTTTAGTACATCTTGGAGAAATAGGGAGCTTCAAGAGATCTACGAAAAAATTTTTGTGGATAGTTAAAAAGAATAAATGTGATGACCTAAATGTCTGTAAGCATTTCAACCACACATTGATCTTAAGCAAAATAAGGAACAGTTTCTAGGAATATTAGTTCATTTTAATCAAAGCAGTGAGAACAGAATTTTCTGGAAAATCATCTTGCCAAAGCTAACTCGATATCATTTAATAGCTGTATAAATTTGGTAGGATGAAGGTAATTTTAGTACTATTAAATAGGTAGAGGAATATTGGAAAGTTTTAAAATTAGTTTTTAATCATAATATTTTGATAAAAAATATTAAAATAAATAGTGTGCTTATTAAATAAAATCAAATACAAGTCTCAAGCATGTAGCAAGTGGGGAAAAGTAACCAGTGGTGGTTATTTTAATAATGATCCACAAATGCATGACCCTATCATTTTTTTTTCTATTGGTGACTCTTCTATCAGTTATAAAAAATATGTTTAGAAAGTTTGCATTTTAAATTATTGGAAGATTAGTAAATAGAGAGTGAGCCAAGTCACTGTGGACTCGGATTGCTCAGGAAACTGGCCACATTTAAACAAATGGTAAATCTCGATCCAGAGAAACATAAGACTCTGCTCTAGTAACAAAGACTTTGCCACTACTACAAGATAAGGACCCTGCCCGCAGACTGAAGGCAGCCTGAAAAAGCCTGGAGAGCAGATAGTCAATGCAAGGAGCTGTGAGTACTCAAGGGTAGACACGAATCTGAAACAAGCGAAGAGCACATCACCAGAGAAACATACAATATGGTTGTGTTACCTCTGTCCTTGGAACAGATGCAACCTGTTCTGGAAACACTGTGTCCACAGTTCAAGAGAGGTTGTTGAAAAATTGGAAAAGGTTCAGAGGAAAGCAACAAGAATGATGAAAGGATTGGAAAACATTCCTTGTAATGAAAGACGCAAGGAGCTCAATCTATTTAGGTTATCAGAGAGACGTTTAAAAGGCTACTTGATCACAGCTTATAAATAACTATGTGAGAAACTGAAATTTGATAACACTAGAGTTTTCAGTCTGGTAAAAAAGGTGTAAGAGAAGCCAGTGGTGAGGAGATGTAGTTGGAGACACACACTGGAAGGCTTAAATCAAGATGTATGATTTTTTTTCTGTTAAAATCAGACACACACGCACACACACACACAAAAGAGTAATTCGGAAAAGTTCTGGTGCCCTTTTCACGGGGGGTGCAGACTGAATAGATGACCATAATAGCCTTTTAGTTTTATAGGCCATGAATCTACAGCTTCAATTGCAGGCTTCTCTGCTTCATATTTTCTTACGCCATCACTGGGCTGATCCAACCAGTGCAAACTTAATCGGAACCAGGTGGAGCCTGCTTTTTGCAGCACAAGGGAGCTTCCCCCTGAAGCTACATTGGATAAGACCAGGATTTGGCTGGACCAAAGGAATTAATACAGTATGAAGAGTGTGTGTCTGTCTTATTGACACCTCTCCTTTCTAGTTATTGCAAAAATAATTGAGATTTTAATGCGTATCAAACACAGTCTTGGGAGGTGAATTACGGCAAATTTTATGACAAGTGATTTTAACACATACCCACACCTTATCGGTTCCAAAGAAACAAGATGAAACAGAAAATTACACACCATGCGCTGTTTAAGTGAGGCAGCGTATGGGAAGGACAGCTAATTAATTTTGCCTGGTTTTTGTGCTTTTGAGAGCAGAGCAGGTCTGAAAACTTTCCTTCGACCGCAGAAGTTTTTTAATTAACTTTGTTGTTAGGAGAGACTGCAGGAGGAGGTGGAGCAACAAAGGAAAGAGAAATGCTAACGGAAAAAACACATATAAACAACATACCATATGTAGGACACTCACCATATGCCAGCCTCACTTTTTTCCTCTCTCTCTAATGTGGTCCAATAATTCCAGTCATCTAGAGGGTTATTCACACTGTCTACTTCAGGCATCTGATTTAGGTCCTTTGAATTGCAGCGGTTCCCCCCTCGCCTACAGCCCCCCGGCACCTCTGTCTCCCTGCCAGCTACGCAGGGAAGTACAAACACCTAGGTTTAGTTCTTAAAACTCTGCCTAAGTTAGATATCTAAGTTAGCCTAAAGCTGTTGCATAAATACCACTCTTTCCTATTAAATTTAAAAAGAAAAAAAGAAAAGGAAAAAATTATTGCTATGGAAAAAATTACTTGTTTAAAGTACAGGGATATAAAAGTGCAGGAAAGTTTACAAATTCAAGGCCAGCTCCTTAGCTGGTATGACTTATATACCAGCATTCAAATAAACAGGCTGATTCCCATTTGCTCTGGCATAAGTGCAACCTTCAAGCTGCTTTTGCAAACCAAGTCAGCCACCTGATTCTGTTGGGCAAAGCACATACGTTTTCATAAAATACAGAAAAAAGTTTTACAATATAAGTCCTTTAAAAAAAAACCCTCAAAGGGAAAAAACTAAAAAGAAAACGCTGTGTAGGAAATGGCAGCTACTGCAGTCTGCAGAAAGCACTTCTCTTATAAAAGCAGAGAAAACGTGGTGAGAGATCAGCATCAGAGTCAACGATTGTACATAATGTACTTTTTGGAAGAAATATCTTACTAACCTTTCTAGAGAAAATGTTATTTTATTTACAAGCCCCCCAAATATTCTAAATGCTTTCCTGCCCCATATTAGCTTTACTGTTATTTCATTTGTATCGTGTGGTACTGCAGCAAGCTGAACTAAGCAAAGCATGTGGATCTCAGCTCAGCACAAAGCTAGACAATTCGCAACAGCAGAAAGGCAACTTTGCATAAATGTTGTTGAAAGACAGTGAAGGGAGAGGAGGAAATTCTGCATCTTTAATGCAAGGTTTTTAATGCTTATATATATCAAACTGCTCTGCATACTCCTGGAACCTTTCTGTTAAAATGTCTCTAACTCTAGGGACACATTCTACGAGGCAGTTATGCACCATTTAAACGTGAAAAATGCACACTTTACTTGGAAAAAGATGTGTGATGTGAAGTGTTTTTAAGAATAATTGAATGATTTTGTGATTCATTAAATGCTTTTTCCTCAGCAAGCAAGTAATGGCTTTTCCACTAAGCACCCAAAAGGTGAAAAGTCAAACTGTTAGAAGGAGTAAAGCGTCCTTAGGAAGAGGATCATTTACAGTGTTTTTTGTTTTGTTTATTATCTCTTTTTTATTCCAAGAGGAACAGAATAAAAATGACCAGGGCGGGGG
>VZRQ01004617.1:3836030-3861217 GCA_013397975.1 Machaerirhynchus nigripectus
CGTAGGAAATTAAAAAGACTGAATGATGGGGACAAAAGTATAAGTGGCAGTTGCCTATTCTTCAGTTTAAAAGAAAACAGAAAAATTGTGACACATAAGGTTTACTGAATATGGCTTCACATACATATTCCTGCTGAGACCATGGGATCAGTTCTTTTATGGGAGTGAAAAAAAAGAGCCGTTTTCATATACCCAGTATATCTTTAAGCTAAAGTGTAAATCTTCAGTTTCTTCCCCTTCCTATTTTTTTTTCTTTTTTTTTTTTTAAAAAAAACAAAAAAACTAGGGAAACAATACACACCTTGACTCCTGCAAAAAAGATCTCTGGCACAATCACAAGACGCCTGCTTAAGTAATACCCAAAAGGTAACTCCATGCATTCCACTGGCCAGAAATAATTCACAGCACGATGAATCCACAAGAAAGTCAATAGCATATTATAACACTCTTAGGGGAGCTGTAGCTGTAGAGCAATGGGAGGCAATGCCTTAGCATGAACTATCACTTTATATATGTGCTGTATACATGAGTATGAATTATATTACAGCATTTGACACGCTGTGGCTTTTGATCTACTGTGACTCATGACCTCTGTCCTATTGTGACCTTTATGCCTGAACCTGTAGGGAATAGTTCAAACAATAGAACATACATGATAGATAACTCTTAGATAGGATAAAAGTGTATAACTGTTATGAACACTCATGGTCAGGGCAATAGCTAGCCAAAAACTGCCAAAGATTAGGAAGATACTTCTCCTGGGAGATGATATTATGAATTTTCCTGTACCTTCCTCTGGGGCATCTGGAGCCAAGGATACTAGCCTGAATGTACCACTGGTTTGATTAGGTATGGCAGTTCTAGTATTTCTGTGAACATATGATAGTGTGGAAAAATACAGCTTTTATGGTTAATAGAAAATTCTGCAAAAGACAGGAAGGAGGCTTTGACCAGTGATAAAATCCTTGTGAGCTTTCAGCTGCAAAGCCAGTTGAACTTTGTATAGATTCTGTTTCCACCCAAATCAGCTGTGATTTCCTGCTGATTTCAGTAGGAGCAAAAGAAAAACTGCAAAGGATCCCCACATTCTGTCTTGTATGGGGGAGCACTCAGATGCCACAAGCAACTGTATTATATTTTTAATTAAAAAAAAATAATCCCTGTAGATCTGGGGTCTCATGAGATTTTTCCAGAAAGCAAGGGTTGCACTTACTTCCTTCTACAGGAGGGAGAATTTGAAGGCAGTCTTTTGCAGCTCATGTGTATCAGCCTCTGCTCTACTTTTTAACAGCTCCTATTCGTTTAGTCTGTTCCAGCAGCTTCCAGCTGCAATCTTGGACTCCGAAGACTGGCTTCCTGATCATCAGCTACCTGGCTCCACACAGCAGTCCAGGGACCAGGCATTCAAATGCAATTAAATTGCTCTCCAAAAGAAAGCTGGAGAGCAAAAAATAGTGTTGGCATGCTGCAGAAAAGTAGGAAGACAAAGAATCAACTGACAGCCTACATAGCATGAGACTGGAGTCTTTGGCTAAAACGTGGAATTATACTGCATCTTGGAAAAAAAGTATGGTCAAAAAGAGCAGACATGGAATGAAGGTATCCTTTAAGGCATTGGCGTAAAAAGTTTTCATCATTTCTCAACATCTGGATATAGACACATTGGCAAATTTTAACCATAAATTTTATTTTTAATATTATCCTCATAACTTTAAGACATGAATTTAGTTTATTTTTATAAGACATAGAAGTTATAGCTTGCCTTGATCAGGTGTAAATGTGAATTTATTTAATTAAGCTGATTTTAAACCAAACAAACAGAAAAGAGTTTTTTGGATACATTTTGAGTTTTGCTCGAACCAGATTTATTTCAGCACAGCCCTCATTGTTTCGTTTAAGTGAAACAACTCACTGAAACTGTATCCAGGCTCCACAGACCAGGATTTATATTCGTTTGACAGAAATCTATTTAAAAATCAAGGACATTGCGACTGGTAGGGCAAGGTCCTGTCACCCCAGCTGGACTGAACCTCAGCCCTGTGGGAACTCTGCTCCTGCACGACTCTGTCCAAAGGGATCACTGAAAGAGTGATCACTGTCCAACAGGTGACGTCTGCAGCTGCCACCTGCCTCTCTGCCCGCTTGCCTGGCTGTAGATTGGGAGGCACTTCTGGAGCAGTACAAAGAATTTACGGTGGGGAAAAAGCATTGTGGGACAGCAAGATAATGTGTTAAACAAGGCCCAGAGATTGGCAAACCGCCCTTTACGGCGGAAAATGCACACATGCACAAGCTATTAGTGGTACCTCCTTCATATAGTGAAATATACGACCCAGCACAACCAAGCCTCACATGACACCTGTTATCTACACGTGCCCTCAATACGGGGATATTCCTGATGTGCCATTCTTGATATGCTGGGGGAGTGGTGTACAGTGGTGTTTGGAAGAAAGACACAAGTTGGATGGACCAGTTCTGCTGTTGTCCTCTCCTAATAACTGCTGTTACAGGGGCTAGATACAAAGTTTGTCAACTTTCTTTGTCCTAAAACTAATTCAAAAAGTATTACAGAAGCTAGACAAAGTGTAAACAAAGTTTTATTAATTTTACCCTGAAAAGTTTCTGTTTCCAGAAGCAGAACTGGATACTGTTGTGCTGGCTAAGTATTACAGCAGCATTAGTGGTAAAAAGATTTGGCATCCTGAACTGAGATTCACCTGTGTAACTTAAACCATTTGTTTATAGACATATAAAGACATAAAGACAAAATGAAAACTCTCAGCTGGAAGAAGCAGGTACTTCCAAGCACAACTCATCTGCCTTAGTGCAGATGCCTGCTTTGTTTAAGATTGAGCCATTCTCTAGGCTCCTGTGACTCAATCTCCAAACAGCTCTTGGTAGCTGAAGGAGAGGCCAACTGAGACACCAGTTCTCTCCACTCCATCAGAGGAGTCACCAGAGTCCCCAGAAAAGGAAACACTTCTCACTGTTACACTACAATAAACCAGATCTATAAATATGTGGATTGTCATTATGCCCTATTGATAATCTAGCTAAGGGACTAAAGTGTACTATTATCTATATCTATATTTTAAAAACACATGTTTTTTAAAATAATAGGCTGTCAGCAGTACATGCCAATCTATTTAGCACGAATTGAGACAGAGATGCATTATAGAGAGAAAGCTGACACCAGTGGAGTTTCCATTTCCCCTATGACACTGAGCACGAACCTTGCCTCCAGACCCTTTGTCTTCACACTTCTCTGACACTGTTCCTTTCCCTGTGTTCCTTTTGTCTCTCTGCTTGTCAAACTGTTGCTCAGACACCTGCATTTTTTTTATACATTTCCTACCCAGTGCTTTGGAACAGTGCATTTGTGATCACACAGATGTATGAGCTGAGGCATTGCATTGAGTTTACAGGAAAAAAGTCAAAACCTAATACATACTTAGAGCAAAATACAATATCATAATCTGTTTCCTGGAAAGCATCTACTCTATGCAAGTAGAGATTTTATTTTTCCAAGACAAAGCAAAAAAATCCCCCACACCTGAAAAACGCAATTTATTCTATTTGAATCAAAACACTTTTTAAAAAATGCAAAGCAATGTACATAGCATTGAAGCAAAATAGCATGTTTTCATGGATCTGTAAAAGAAAGCTAAAGAAACAAGAGGTACGATTCACGAGACTGAAGGCTGGCCCACACTCTTACTTTTACACAGAGTCAGGGCTGCAATTCATGCTGGGTGAGAAGTGTGTTCAGTTCCCTTTTCTTCATGTTAATAGGACATAAACCTGCATTAGCCCATTTCAATGCCTCCTCTTAAAAACTCTTTTGTACTGATGAACAACAAGGCAGATAAGCTGATACCAAATACTGAGAAATAAGAGATCTGTGGAAGTGCAGGTTAATACATTGGTTCTGTAGAAAATGAGTAAAAGCTAAAATAAACAGTAAAATAAGTGGATAAATAAACTGAAATGACAGAGGGGATTCCTTAAATATAAGGATCTTTCACTAAATCTCTTAAAAAACCTAAACAGCTTGTGATAAGAAACAAGGTATTCTGATCTTAATTAGTTGAAGAGACAAAACAGAATTAAATGGCGAATTCTAAAACTAACAGCAGGTCCCAGAACAAAACAGTATAATAAATGTCTATAGAAAGATGAGTGGTGTGATAATGGTAAATAAGGAATGACATTTTCCCCTTCAGCTTAGGAACTAGTGAGAATCAAATGAAGGGAGTAGGTACCAGCTTCCAAATGATCTGAGAGTGGTAGTTCCCCATACAAATGAAACAACAGAAGCTTTTGAATGCTAAAAGTTTGCCAAGGTCACCAGCTAAACTCATGTCTATAACCAGTGACTATTAGACATGAGACAACACTGTGAATGAAAGAGTTTCTGAGCCACACCCTTGGAGTCTGAGCAGTTTTGATGAAATACTGAATGAGTTAATTTGGTGGTTTTTTCTTCCGTTCATCTTGAACTTCTGTCTCTTGCTGTCCATTTGCAGTGGTGTGTTACTGACCTGCAGCATTTCTGCTAGGATCCAGTACTATTTCTCTCAGGGCAGAAATGGTACTGGATATCTCTCAGGCAGAGTTAAGTAATTAGTCCAGGTATATCACAGGTGAACACTGATATGGTAGAGTGGGGATTAGCTCAGTTCATTAGAGCATGGTGCTTATAAATCCAAGGTTGTAAATTCAATCCCTATATGGGCCATTCACTGAAGAGTTGGACTTGATGGTCCCTGTGGGTCCCTTTCAACTCAGAATATTCTGTGATCTGTATCATTTGTATGGCTGCTTTAAATCCAGAAGGAATGTGAGCTCATTTCCATAATGCTGCACCCCCAGAGCTCCACTGGCCCAGCTCGGATGGCTCAAAGGCATATTTCTTATTCTGGATGTTACTCATAAACTATAAAGAGGAAGTGCATGTGTGCTGAGTCTAGTCCACACTGAATAAAGCTGCCATTGCAGTGGAGAGAGCAGTGCTGTAAGACTGAAGGCCTTAAAAGGCACAGCTTCCAAATACTGACACTGCACATAGCAAGCAATACTCCAGGGCTGGTGCTGTAACCCAGGGTAGGGACTGTCCCCAGCAGTACAGGACACTGGGAAAAGCACCAGCTTCCCAGGAGGAACCTCAATCTCAGGCTTTATTTCCTTGACTCAGAGCTGGTCACGATGGGTTTGGGCTGTTTTCACAGCTATCCTGTCAATCTTGGTCATGATTCCCAATATTCATTTATGTATTTGTGGATAATTTGGAATATTTCAGACCTTTGGATGTGAGATTATAGGAAGTTGGTGATTTCTCATTTCTCCTGGTCTCATTTACCTTTGAATGCTGATAATCCAAAAGTTGTTACAACATTTTAGAAGTAATTTTATATGTGGGAGAAAGGGACAAACTCTTTTCACATAGGTATTTCTAAGAGCAGTCATGACAGGGTTTTATTAAAAAAAAAAAAAGAACTTTTCAAAAGCAGTTCTACTTGTCTGACCAGCATAGCTGATTCTAAGCTCAAATGTGGGCAAACAGCACAGTGCCACAAGCACCACATTTTATGCTATGTAAATGCTCCCAAAATGGAGGAAGTGGGAGTGATGAATTAAGTGAGAAGCTTTTGTTTTGATTCTTTTAGGTTTTAAGGGTAAAAAATTGAGAATGGATCTCCTTAGAGAGGAAGGAGAGAGAATGGCACATCTAAAGGATGCAATCTATCATCCTAAACATTGGTAAGTGACATTTCCTTCGGCAGCTGACTGCTAAATATGTCTAGGTTTTTCAACTTGTGCTGGTAGAAGAAAAAAGGAGTCTTATGCCCTCATTTTTAAAAAGAATATCCATAGTTCAGTGAGCATAATCTGGTCCACAAGTTACTGGTAGAATTGTATTAGCATGCTTAGCTACATAGCATTTTCCCGTGTGGATATTTTGAGAGGAAAGTATTTTTTGTTTGTTTGTTTCATGTATGTTTTTTATAGTTTTATTTTAGAAGTCAGTGATGTGTTAGAAAGCATCATGGGCAAAGAGGAACTGCAGCCCTTCCTGTCAATTCAACAAACTGGTATATGCTGAAAGCAACGCCTGAATGATTTACCTTTTTCACAAAGAGAGGTGAAGAGAAGGAGAGGGGTAGGAAAACAACAGATTTTTTAAATTATATTAACACTCACTACCTGCAAAAGCATTTGTAGAGAGTTACCCAAATCTCCTGTGGGCATTTCAGCACAAGTCCAATACAGAAATATACCAGAAAGGAATGACTAGTTGATTGGGCTACAGGCCAATCTCAGCTACAACTGTATGGTATCATAAAACACCTTGGCCCCTTCCACAACAAGAAATAATCAAGTCTCCATGATACTGTATTCCTGAGGAATGTGGTTTTTCCAGATAAATTTCATTTTCTGAGTCACTGTTAATTTTCTTCAGGCCTACATACAGTTCACATTCCTGTTAAGGCAACACCTTAAGAAACTATTGAGATGGTCAGAAAGCAATAGGAAAAGAATGCTAACAGCAATTACTTCCTCTAAAAGACACCCGCAGTTGCTTGGGTGTTTTAAAAATATGACAGGTTAAATTCAGCCAGGAGGCTTAGGGAGCCAACCAACTCTCTTCTTGGTTTCCTCTCCAGAGCAGAGCCAGGAGATCCCCAGACATGTCCCGCCAGCAGCTCACACCACTGCCTCACTGTCCTCTTCAAGACTCTGTCCAGCTGGGAATGAATATAGTGTCTTGTTACTAAAGTTATTGCTTTAAGACTCCCCACTACTGACAAGTCAGTAAAAATCTCTCCCCACGACTTATTCAAAAAATGCAAATTTATAAAAAAAACCCCAAACAACTATATGTTGCTATATAAAACTGTTCCAGAAATTATCTTAATTAAGTGATTAAGAATGGGCACAATATTATCTTCCATATGCCATTAGAACGCACAGCAGTAGTTCAGTGCTTACAAAGATTTACATTTGTGTTGGAATAAAATTCATGAATTGGGAATTTAAAATACCACTCAAACGTGCCTTCACACAGTTGGCCAAATAAAGCAAAGTTGTTCAACAAGGGACTTCTGTGTTAGAGACCTTGAAAATAATGGCTTAACAGTATGCTAACTTGTTGAAAAGAATCTCATCAGAGGTCTGTCCAGCTATGACATGTTATGGATTTACTTTGGACTGAACCAATGGGCTGAGGTATGCCACCGAGATGAAGGAATACAACTTGAAAGATATATATGTCTGTTTTAAGTAGGAATGTTCATTCATTAGCTCACTGCTTCATTCACTAGGCCATGTGCAAACTGCTGCACCAATGAGTGATTCAATACAGATGCCTTTAATGCACCACACAGCAGGAACAAGCAAGATACTTGCCATCGTGACTCTCCTGGTGAGACAAGGAAGCAATTTCTTCGTGGTTGCACTGGGAGCCTTGAAATGGAAGAATACAGGCTATACTGGGAAAAGTAATCTTTAACCAAATGTAATTTATACGTTAATATGCTCACAATCCTCCCTCTTGTCTTCAACGTTTTGAGTTTATTTTGGGGGAGCAAGGAACAGAAGAGGTGAGTTGTTTTGAGGTGCAGGCTGAGCAAAACTGTCCAGAAGAGCAGCTCCAGGCACCACTGAAATAATATACAAGCTTTCACAGTGCAAAGTATGCTAAAGTGGGTCACACAGTTTATTTCCAGATGTTCTCACCCTCAGTATTTTCTAATGATATAGATGAAATCCATAAAGATTTCCTGTATGAGGCTAAAACCATGTAAAAATGAGAAAAACCTGTGCAGAATAATTTACAAGGATGTAAAAACAGAGCAAGTAAACAAATAAACAAAATCACATAGTCCCTGTATTTAGAACTGAAATTAGCAAATTTTCAGTATTAATAAAATAATTTATCAAAGCTCACAGAAAGCCTTTTTTTCTACCTGGAAAGTTTCCAAGCTCAAAAAATATTCTAACTAGAAGAGAAAGTTTAACAAATATGAAACACTGGCAGAAGAAGCGTAAGAGGAAACAGAGAAAAGACCAAGCAACATAAATGGTAAAAGCTCTCAGGTAAAGTATTGTGAAATGGCAGCCTACTTGAAGAAGCCTTCAATTTTAACACTATGTTATTGCTGAAGTCATAAAGTGTCTGTAGCGAAGATTGTCAAGCAGTCATTTTTGTAATCAGTCCAAGAAGCACATATGTGTTTTAATAAGTGGGCTTGAAATATAAACAGGGGCGTTTTCTCAAAATGAAGCAGAGCATAAAACCGTATATGGTTTTGGTCACTAGAGAGAAGCCTGCCTGTTTCAGTAGAGATGAAGACAATGCATTAGATAACATTATATACAGATTTGAGCCAACATAGTTGCATTTTGGCCCCTACGTATGGAGCACAAAATATAATGCATATTTGGATCTCTGGGCCTTCCCAAAGATTGCTAGGTGACACTAGAGGATTTGTGTTTCTTAAATGAATACATGTGTCATTGCTGCTATAAGGCAGTTCCTCATCACAGACCTAAATGCTTTCTCTTTGAGAAAAACCATACCAAATCAATGAAACAAAACCAACCAACCAACCAAAAAATCCAAACCCAAAACCTAAAACCTACCAACCAACCAAAACAGGAGAAACAAACCTCAAAGTCTTAATACCTGTAGTCTTCCCTCGCTTTATTGTAGCTGTTAATTTACCCGTTTAACAACAGAATAAACTGAACTGCCTGTGGAAAACCTGTGTTAAGAAGGACAGAAGACCATAAACACATATGTGATACATTTGTATAAGTTTTTGTTCTGTCAGACTCATCTGCACTCCAGCTCTTTTTTAGAATAGTTGAAGAAAAACTCTCTGCGCCTCCTTGGTGCATACAACCATATATAAAATTCAGTAATTTTTGCAGTGGTCACTGTGTTTGATTTATTTACTTTAAACTTAATTCAAACTCATCAGTAGAAATTACAAAGAAAATTAGACAGTACTGTACTTAGCAAAAATTACTTGAATTGTACAGAGTATGGAAGTTAAAGGCAGGCTTAGTATCAGAAATAAGGTCTTTAAGTTGTTTTCAATGCATTCAAAACAGTGATACTTTCTGCTGTTATTTAACATAATTTTCCCATTCCATTGTATTTTTTATTGTGATATGGGTATTTATAGTACTTGAGTGTTTTATTTTTCACCACCATGTATATCCTAGTCACTTTTTCCTGGTTGATTTTATACCTATGAGATATATTTTGGTCTTCTAACTTGACCTGCTATACAAACTATAGACCAAGACACAGCAATTTCTGCATCAGCCATAATATCTGTTCTACACTGGGTGTCTTTCTGGGAGATATATTACAGCTCAATGAAAGAACTGCAACAGATGGAAAATTCAGCACATTGCTATGTAAGAATTTGTTCCAAACTTTAGTCACTATCACTTGATATTTTTGTTCTGTTTCCAGCTCAGAATTGTCAAAATTAAATTTCCAGTAGTTCCATCTGTATCAGTAATTGGATCATGATCAAGTTACAACAATAAGTAAAAAAAAATAAAATTAATTTAAAATACATTATTAGACTTTATTTGTAACAGAACTGGTCAAGAACATCATTTCTATGAACGGCCTTACAGACTATGACTAAGTCTCCCTCTAGCCTAGAGTAAACTGGGCTTCTTCAGTGTCTCAGGATGAAGCACATTTCCCAGACCTCATACCTTTTTTGCAGTTTTCTTCTGAGCCCCTTCTGGTTTGTAAAGGTCCTTGACAAAGCATAAATGCTAGAACTGGACAGAGTATTCCAGGAATGTTCTGACTAATGACATACACAGATGGAGTATCACCATCTCCATCCGTATTCCATTGGTTAGTCATTAAAGGATTGCATCTTACATTTTAATCATAGATTTATTCTTGTAGCTCACCTTCAAATTATTATTTAAGTCTGTTTTAGAGAGCTATTTCCAAATAATAGTTGCTATGTGAATTCTTTTTCCTTTGGCCTCAGTTTTGACCACATAACAATATTGTGTTTTAATGAATTTATTGTCATGATCACTCCAGATTAGCTCATTCTTCTTTCATCTTTATTAATTGTTCATCAAATGATTTTGTCACTTGTAATTCACAAGTCACAAGTCACAATAACTTGTCACAAGTTATTCTATTGATAATCTCACATTTTCCAGACTTTGCTAAAGATACTGTATGGCATTGGAGAAAGAACAGATCTTCACATCACCATGCTAGAAATATTTTTCCCTCCATGACTATACCTCATCTATGCTTACTTCTTTACTACCTCCACTTTAGTCAGTCTTTTGTATGATTTTTAACATATTTTTAATTTAAAATCTTGACATTAATTAGGTTTTCTTAATTATTTTTCTTAATTTCCCCAGCATTCTGTGATTAAAAAAATATTAGTGCACTGGAACAAATTAGCTTAGCTTGCATCAAATCATTTTCTGATCCTGCCCATTTGAAAAAAAATTTTCAGCATTATTCCTAGACACTAATGGGATATAAAATACTTTTCATTAGCTTTAAGGTTGAAGTAGATCTTCCTGCCTTTTCTGACAAAACAGATATGAATGAGCACATCTGCCATTTGCACATTGTGATCCATGTTTTTACTGACCTTGCTGAGAACAGGATTTAAACCATTACTAAGATCTCACTTTTTCTTTATATACTTAATGTATTGTTTCTTATTTCCCTCCACCCTCTACAGAGTTTTTCAAAGGTATTTTCAGCTTCCTGTATCAATTGTCCATATTTCCCTAGAGTCAGTTTTAAATTCACTGCTATTACTCTTGTTTTTAGGTGAGAGAATTTTCATTTCTGCCTTCATTTTCCCCTCAACCAATAGAATATTTTTGAGGCTAAAGATGTCTGTTAAGAATTGCTAAGTAGTGTATCTTTTCACACTGAATTTATCAAATCTGAATTATATTTCATATTTTCATGTTTAAATGTTTCCTGACACATAATTTTGCTCAGTTTTTCGCAGCCTTGGGAAAACAGTTTTCTAAAAGGCAAAATATATACATGACTAGTAAAGTACTGCCAAGGCAGATATTGGCAAAGTACACAGATGTTTCTGATGGGAAAAAAATAACAATCTTGCTCTTCCTTTCCACAAATACACATCAAAATAAAGTTAATTCTAGAAATACTCTGGGTTGTTGGGGTTTCTTTTACTCACCAAATTAAATTAATAATGTTTGGTTTGATTTTCAAACAAACATTTAGCAGTTTAATTCATTGCTGGCACTGATTTATCTGAAGGAAAGCAATAGAGGGTTTTAGAAGTTAACCACAATTCTAAATCTTTTAGCCTTCTCTAACTCATGTCCTCTAAGATCTGTGAAAAGTCCCTTAGTCTCTCTGCGCCTCAATTTCCCATCAGGAAAACTGAAATAACAGTTCTCTAATATAAACAGATATTATGTACATATGCACAAAATTATGTGATGTCCAGGAAAGTATGCTGAGAAAAGCATATAAGTATCTCTGCTTTAAAAACCAAAACCATGTAATGGATCCCTCATAAGACTAAGTGCAGAATGATCCTAAAACTGTATCTAGTGTTCCTTTGCTATTTGCATTTTGGAAAGTACAATTTGGACAGGGTGACTGTGTCTCTGTTCCACTTCAGAAGTTCTGAACTTCTTAATTTTGAAATTAAATATTGCATACACATACCTAAAGCCAATAGTACTAGGGATTGATTTATTCCCTTCCCTTCTGTATGAAAAATCTCAAACTAGGAAAAAATTGATTGATACCTTCTTTGGTTTTTTTAAAGGTTGTATTAATAGCATGGTAATTCATCTAGGCATCTGAGGATTTTTTTAATTTTCAGTGAATGGCACAAAAAGGACACTTAGTGTTTGTTGTCCGAGTCTTTAACTGAAGCACGTATCAGAGTTCCTACAGATAGCATGTGACAACCTTGCTAACTAGGCTGAACAACAGCATTTAGTCCTTTCAAAAGCAATAGTGAACTGGGATTAGATTCATTCTGAACTAACAGCCCAGTTAGAATTTATATTTTATGTTTGACAAAAAAGACTTATCACTTGGGACCACACTGATACCGTCTCTTGGAGGCTTACCAGGGAACTGGAGAGAAAATAGAGACATGATCTTTACAGGATCACAGAAAAATACTTAATGCAAATGTGAAACATGAAGGCTGCTACGAGCCTTCAAATTCTCAATTTTGTGTCTGATCTGACAAGCAAATTGGTCTTTACATGTTTAATTAAAGAGAACATAGGACAGTGATTAATTGTTTTGCTCAGGCCACCAAAGATGTTTCCTCCACTGCTGCTTCAGACTTGCTCACATTTAGGTCTTGCATCATGATCTCTAAATATTTCTTCCTTTACAAAGAGAGAACATTTATAGATACATCTGATATACAAATATTTCAGTTTTGAAAGGAAAGATTGTGTCTTATTTCCTACCAATTACCACTTATTTAAATTCAGAGCAGAATATGTATATTCTACTTCTAAAGCACACAGAGTTCAAACACAAACATCTTAGACCTTAGCATCTGATCCAGCTTTTGAATGCTGAAGTGCTAGTGTTTCTGTTCCAGCTTGAGGTTATGGGCAACAAAGTGCTGAGAACTTCAGTCCACAGGTGGTTTGTGCATATGTGTGTGCGTGTACACCTAATTTTCACAGGGTTAAATAAAAATGAACTTAGAGAATCAGGAACTTGATTACAAATATCTACACTTACGAATTTTTCTGCTTGGCTAAAAACACCTAATTAATTTTAGTTCACTAAAACACAAGCCAGCTGTAACTTGACCCATTTTGAGTAGCTATACTTAAAACCGGTGTTATGCTTTCAGTACTAAAGACTGATAACTTGATAGCTCCCCAGGGTTTGTTGGTTACAGTTTAAGTACAGAGTTGACATTACATGCTATTTTTCTGAAAATCCCAACAGTGATATTACAACTGAGATACTGGTAATTGAAGATATAGTCAAAGATTGTTAGAGTGTGGATATCTTCAAACATACAGTATCATTCACTAACCTGCAATTTAATTCATTTTCAGGTCCCTTTAATCTTATGAAAATGGAACTGTAAAACCAAATGAAAAGAAGTATTCTCTGGGCCAAGACAAAACCAGCCTGGATTCTCTCACCCTTACTCACGGTGAACAGTAGGCTACTCTGTAAATAGAGTATTATTTCAATATGAATAAAGGTCACCCAATCTGGTGCTTAGGGATTACATAATAATTTTTCATCTGTGTTTTCTCAGCATTTTAGAAAATATGCGCAACTCACTCATTCTTGTTTCACAGTTGAGAAGCTGGTGCAGAGGTAGATCAAATGAGTTATCCTACACTCTTCAACGGGGCAAAGGAAGCCAAAAATAGAACCTCATTTATTTTTCTGAACAGATTTCAATAGAACAGGGTAGCATTCTATTAAACTTTCTTTCTGTTTCTGCACCATTTCCAAAAAGCTGTATTTCTAAGAAAAGATGTCTGCTGTATCTGTTTTTATTAGTCATTTTCTTAGACCATCAGTGGATGCAAGCAATGATGCTGTCTGATCCAAACAAATTTGTACTCCAAATGCAGAACAAAAAAATTACCATAGGTAGAAAATCCATGAATCTGAATGATTTAAGTCTTTCATGTAGATTAATGGAGTGTTTTATTCTATTTCCCAGAATTTATGTGCTTGTTTTCTCATAATAAAGGAAGTTTCTAGCTTCTGGTTGTGAAGATAGCCTTGACAATGTAAACCAACATACTTTCATCTTGTTGAGTCCTTGTCCTCACCAGCTAAAACAATAGCATCAAGCAAGTTAACTTCCCCCATTCATCTTGCCAGGGTGTCAGCCTTGAAGCAAAACATGCACACTTAAGTACCAACACTGTTAACCAATTCACTGCTTGTTATCAGATTAGAAATTACTAGTCAGCGCAATTAGACAGTGGGCGGACACTTGTGATGTTCTTGACATGCTATCACTCGAAAATGTTGAATGCACTGTTGATAGGGAAACAGAGAACAATCTACTAATTTTAAAATGTATTTTTCTAAAATAAGTATCTGTGTAAAGCTGCACCCTGAAGATTTGGAATGCTTTCTAAATACCTTCTTCTGCGTATCTAAACCTCTTCCAAACAGTGACCCTTAGGATTTATTTTCTACTCCCTACGTCTAATTTTGGTGCTCTACAACCAGTTGCTGCCTGACTGCCAGATTCCTCTGCCATGACAGGGACTTCACTTCATATATATCTTCAAGTTCTTGGAGAAAATGTTAAGATAGAAGCATTCTAAATTGGCCCAAAAGGACATAGATGCACCTTTATTCTGAATTGATTGAAACAACCAAGCAGAAATTAAAAAAAAACTATACTAACACCATCCTTATAGTATTGCAAGGATGAGAGGAGACAGTGGGACCACATACAATCTTCCCTCTTTTCTAAAACATTCCAGATAAAAGTAATTTCCAGTTATTATACACCACATTTTCTGTCTAGAAGAAAAATACATTACTGATTGCTTCTGCAATGCTTAGTGTGTCCATTTTACAGAATAAGAAACAGACATTAGGCTAAAAACACAATTCATCAGGAAAGCAGCGGCAGAGATGGGAAAGGATGCAAAGTCCCAAGACAGCTCTCAGTTTATTAAATCACTCTGCCTCTGCTCAGGTGGCATCTCAAGCACACATTGCAAACTCTGTTAACAGCTGCTTGGAAAAAGGCTTATCTGCCCTCTGGCCCACTCACCTTGAATGACTGAATTAAAGCATGAATCCAGAGCCACAGCATCAAACACAGAGGCTGCATCCCAAGGACATTGCTCAAAGAACATAAGCAATGCTGCTATCCATGTGTCACCACGTTGCCAACCTGCCAGGGGATAAGACTGGCAGGGGAAACCAGCCCCAGTGGCAAAAACGCTTCAGAAAGTGCCAGAACAATGCCATAAACCAAATCACAGGAACCCAAACTCCATCACTGATTCCTCTCTCTGTATCGTTCAGTGCACTTTGCTTGGGACCAGAAGCAAATTGATGTAATTAGTACACACAGCAAGTACCTGATTCCCGGAAGTCTGTGTTTCCCACTTCCCTTTTCTTCTTACCTGACTTCTTTTGCTGGACATAACTTTATTGGCAGCTGTTCTCAAAACATTTTCTGCCTATGTCTTCCTGTCTCAAACTCTGTCTTGAGGTTTCTTTCAGATCAGTATTTTTTACACTGGAAATGCAGATAAACACCTAATAACTTTTTAAAAATTCCATAGTATGAGGACAGGGGATGTATTCTTTGCATAATGAAAGCAAAAACACTTGGAGTGGATTTTTCTCAGAATAAAAATGTATTTTCTGACAGAGTTCTGAGAGAATACCTATGTTGTTGTTTATTGAGCAATACTTGACATACATTCATTTCCTAGCCATAATGATAGCACTTAACTAAAGTCCATGTGGCTTTAAATGATGAAAGCTTGTAAAAAACTCTAAAATTTAAAAACTGTATTTAGTTTCCTTGGCAAATGTTTAGCTATTGCACAGAGATTCTTTTTAAATGTTCTATTTAGAACGCACTTTTCACTAACAAAGTTTCTGCTACTTGCACAGTTTTTTTGTGAATGCATTTACATTTCCATACCCAGGGGAGTGTGCAGAAGCTGCATTTGGAATGAGGAGTTTTCGCGAAGGCAGAAGATACCAGAGTGGCAGTGATCCCAAGCCGCTCACGCACGGATGTTCAGGACAGCACATGTGGGTGCCACATGAGCAGGTGAAGCTGTGATTCTAGCTGTGTGGAAAGGCAGATAATAATTAAACAATCAGATGTGCTAAGTGCATCATGCTGGGACATTGCTCCGTTTCAGATGGGTTGGAAGGTTTGAAACTGAAGGCAGTAACTGAGGAAATGGCCAAGTTACAGCTCTAATCCTAAGGTTTTCCTCGTGGTCTCTGGAGCACCACTGTGCCAGTCTTGTCCTGACACACTCCGGGAGCGTGCCAAACGCTTTTCAGCCTAAGGAGAGCGTTTGACATCTTTCAGCTGCTAAGACTCAAGGATTTGGGCTCTGGATGTATTCCAATGCTCCTCTCCTACACGCATGTACACACTGCAGCCTCCCTAACCAGCACCCTGTGCGGGGTTCCCAGCTGCCGCTTTCTCCCGGGGATGGTGCCTCGTCCCTTGCAGCAGGTCCCGGCGGGCCGGGGCCGGGGCCGGGGCCGGGGCCGGGGCCGGATCCGGATCCGAGCTCTGCCGCCTCCCGCCGGCCGGAGCAGCGCCCGGTGTTGGCACAGCCCCCTGGCAGCGGCGCGGGAGCACGGGCACGGCGCCGCTTCACTCGTTTCAATTGCAGCTTCATACGGTGAAACAAAGGGTCATCATGAAGCCCAAGGAGCTAAAACCTGTCCTCGCAGGGCTTCATGAGCCACGAACTGCGCATCAGTTCGCGCTTCTGCATCCTTGTTCGTCCTTCCCTCACCATTTCTGCTGAAAATCTTTTCCTGGGCGTTGTTTTTTTAATAATGTAAAAGTTAAATAAGCATTACTGTTATGGTTATCATTATTGTTGTTATTTCTTTTGGGGTAGAGTCTACACGATCTGGAGAACACAGGTTTAGTCTTTGCACTGTAAGTGAACTATTAACCTGAACTGCATGGAAATGTTACACCAAACAGCCATACATTTTTTCAGCTGGTTCTGGCCCTTTTTAAAGCCAAACCGAGGTAGTTTCTCAAGAAGAGACAGAGCAGGGGGTCACAGAGGGCACCCGCCCCTCCGCTCCCAGGCCCTGACCTGAGGAGCAGCGTGGGGCCCTCTCGTTTCTCCCGCCTGACACACGCAGGAGCCGCCGGACGGGCCCGTGTGGCTGCACGGTCACATCAGTGTGTGGCTCTGCGTTCCCATGCAGTCGTTCCACGCGCGGAAGTTTGAAGGGAAAATAAACAAACCTACCCTCCTGTGGACTGAAAATCACAGCTTGCACCATGGGGCTCAGCCTCTGGGAACACTCCTCCTTTCACTGCTGCCACTGGCAGTTTGTGGCTTGCATAAATTGCTTCTCTTAAACGTCTGCTTCCCTTTCCATCAGGTCTGAGACATCTGTATTTTAAACTATAAGCTCTTCTGGGTGAGGATGATGTCTGTCTACACCCTTGCAGAGTGTTTAGCACAGCAACCCTGATGTCTTGCATCACTTCTCAGAGGTACAGTCATACACCGCTAGCAGTAAATGCACACCGGTGAATATATTTACACCCCTGGCTCCAGTTGAATACAAAGTAACTCAGAGCCTTGCCCCTCCTGATAGAAATCTTGCATAGCATGAGCTCAAGCTATTTCACAAACCACCTGCCTTTTCTGAACCCTGTGTAGAACTGACTACTAGAATTCCCAATGTGTTTTATGTGTTATTAATAAAGCTAATATTTTTATGAAATACTAGTCCGGTCTGGAATTCTCACACAATCTTGAGCACAATAATCACGAAAAACACGTTCTATCACATTATTAAAAGTTCACTTGCAACAGTATAGAATCCTCTGGTAGCAAAATGCCATGCTGACATCTTTCCAGTATGGGAAATTTTTTCCATAGTTTTTTTCAATTCAACTTATTGCAAAACAGTTGCTTTCTGTAATATCACAGATTTATGCAGAGTTTACAATGCAATCATTGCTCCTTGCTATTGAAAAAGATTTATTTAACCAGTTTTGGCCTTCATTCCAAAAGGCTGAATGCCAAATCATTACAGTGTATCTGGTGTTTTGCTGTCAGAAAATATGATCTAGCATTAAGATACTATTCAGAGACTCTAAAAGCCAGAGAAAATAATTGTGGTAAATCAAAACCTCATAAATACTTTATAAAGTTGTTTTTAATCTCTGTCCTCATGTGTGACAAAAAAGTACCAGTTTACATGCAGCCAGAATACATGAAGTTTGAGGCTTCATTTCCTATACTGTCTAAGTTTTAAAACAACATTAAAATCTATTCCGTATAGATGCAAAAGTCAGGCAGTAGTTGTCACATTATATTTTCTAGTACTACTGCAGTTTAATAAGCCAAAAGACAGCAAACCACTTTTCTAGACTTAACTCCAAATGACGTATTTTCTTTTTTTTTTTTTTAAGGGACACTGAGAGGCTAAGAAACATATATATGGCTCTGAAGCTGAAGCCACAACTGTGCAAGCAGATACAGACAGGCAGAGCTCTCTGTGGTTAAAGAAAAGCACATGCCAGAGACTCGGGAGCAGCTGGCCCTGAGTTTTGGCCTCAGCACACCATGTAAAATTGAACATATGCGTGGACTAGGTTTGACTCCCTTCAGATGCTTCTGAAACACAATAATATCTCACTGGGTAAGAAAGCTGCTCTGGTTTCCAAACTACCTATGCCAATAACTTTTTATTTCTCCACCAAAAAAAATGCAGAACAATTTTCCTGTGCAGCACATCAGTGTGACAGATAACAGCGACTGCCAGAAACTTGGAGATGGCAGTATATCTGGGATGGATATTAAACTGAGTCTGTCTAGAGGCATGAGAAACTTGGGGGAGAAGCAGGCAGAATAATAAAGTCAAGCAAAGATCATGTCCAGATCATACTTTGTAAAAATTCCACTTACTTATTTTTGCAGCACCAGAAATTTATCAGTAATTTACCTTCTAAGGTTGTAAATAGCATAACCTGTGTGCCAGAGAATCTGCTACCTTACATCATATTGCATACAAATTCAGAAGCAGTTAACCAATGCAATATGGAGGGGTGCTTTTTGCAAAGAGGAAACCACAGAGGCCAGGAAGGAACACTGGTTTGAGAAAAGGGGATTAGCTTGGAGGTAGCACTCAGCCTGATCTGACTCACTTGCTTCTGAGCAGCTTAAACTGTGGCCATACTCCAAAGGAGGACAGAACATATTAAATCACTGTTATGAATTGCTGGTGGAAGAAACTGAAGGTAGTGAAATCCTGCCAAGCTCTGATATTCATGGTAAGCTGTAGAAGCAATATTAGTTTTGCCCAGATGAGGGTTTTTTTGCTAGTGGGGAAGGAGACTGATCTACATGTTCTGAGGTGACTGATAATTTTATAGGCCTAGCTCAAAGAAAACAGATTTTCCAAGGAGAGGTGTTGATCATTATCTGAATATTAGGGAATTCTAACAAGGTTTCATGTTGAACATTCAGAACCTGATAATATTCAGAGTCTTCAGTGAACTTGGAATAGTCTTGCCATCACATGGACCTGTGTCTAGTAAGAACATCTCAGCAAGCCAAGTAAGAGCATCTCACCAAGAAGAGGGCACCAAACAGAGCACCATGTAAAGTCTGTTTACTTATACCCTCCCTTCAGAGTATTTAATCCATCCTAGCTCCTATTCTGTCAATGTTCTTTTTGAATGTCAGCCCCTCTGCTGATGACTCTCCTGATGACTCTGCTGACTCTGTAATGACAGTCTTGTTTTTTAAAACTTCCCAGAGATAGTAAGCCCTAACAAATCTAGAATCAAAATTCAAAGATCTGAAAGAGCTTTGTTTTGAGCTGGATATTTCAGTTTAGCAGACTGCAGGTGTGATTATAAATTGATTACTTCAAATTTTCCAGTATTATGGAATAAGAACTCCTCATTTGGACACTGCCTTCGGCAGTCTTTAAATGCCCTCAAAGTTTAATAACAAATCCGAAGTATAAAAGAAAACTCAGCAATGAAAATGGGAAAAGATGCAACATGGAAGAAACAAAGTTTATTTCAGTTAGATTCAGCTTCTAAGAAATATAAATACAGCTTGGTACCAACACAATTTTTTTTAATTGAAACATCCTAGTCAGCATATTACATACAAGCACTTAAATACTTACAGTGAAAACACAGTGAGGTTTCATAGCACAACAGTCAAAATCTACACCTTCTGATATTGCTGCCTGGACAATGTTAATTAATTTTATTTTAATTAATCCTGTTACATACATATAGAAATAAAAATTACTGACTTGCACTTGTTGTTTCAATGGGGATGTTCTTAGTAAGCATGCAGTGAATATTCCATTTTATCTCTCCAGTTCAAGGTGTGAAAGGATGTCACATTGTGGTACACAGCTCTGTCTTGCTCTGAAGAAAGAAATAATGTTGATTCTTCTAGATTTCACAGGGACAATAATTTTTATAGTGCATCCATCAGCTACAAAGTATGATGATACCCATATACATTTAGGGGAAATTGCCATCCACATTCTTACTCCAAACAAACAGAAATACAGCTAGAGCTCTGGCAGACCAATTTCACACACATAGGAATGATTTTTTATTTAAATCTATCACAGTAAGTATTCCATAGCTTTTAAAATCACAGTTCCCCATTCAGTTTAGCTGCAATTGTGAGAGTTGAGCAGTTCTGCAGCTTGGTCCTCCACAGCTTCTGCCATCAGACACCCAGAAAGCAATGGCACACAGTTTCTGAATGCCTTTGAAAAGGGAGTTTTAATAGTCACCTGGAACAACCTCCCAGGAAGCAGAGGTAGGAAGAGGAGCCAGATCATCAGGACACCATGGGTTTGCTGTGCACGCAAGATGGTCTTTCTACCTTCTGCAGCCCCAGACTCATTCAGCACTCCCAGTCTCTGCAACAAACAAGAATGACTCCCATCACTAAAAAACCCTGATTTACCCTTTAATGAGCCCACCTTATATGCTGAAATTTTCTCCTGCTAAAATAGTAGATTAACGTACAAGAAAAGCCTTTTATAATTAGAAATGCCCAAAGAATTCAGGTTATCTCTTCATGTTCCATAATAGATTCTGTAGTTAGAAAATGTTGAACAAATCTTTTAAAAAAACCCATGGTCTCTGAAGGACAAGATGACAAGAAATATCAAAGTATTGATTTCTGGTGATGGGGAAGCAAAATCTTTCAGCAACATCAAAGCCCCTTTTCCTTCCCTACCACAAGGCTTTCTTTCCCTTAATTCTTCATTCCTTCATCTTGCTGCTGTGTCATGCTGCTCCATTCCTTCACCTGAGTTGTCTCCCTAAAGTACCTCTGGCATCCTACAAAGTTACAGTGAAAGATAGACAGTATCTTACTCCTGAGCACAGTGGCTGTGGCAAGTGCTCTTCCTGGTGAGCAGAAATACAGGATTATCCCTAAACACAGCCCACTCTTTTATCTGCACCAAAAGCAGACCTTGGGTCAAGGCTGGATCTGTATTTACACTGATATCTTTTCAGAGGGAATATAGTGAAAACAGAGAGTTCGATTATTCAAGTTTAGTGTTGTTATTAGTGTTTACATTAAGAATATTCTTGTCATCCCTGTCAGAACAATTACTAAAATCAAAACATTTGCAAAATAAATTAGGTTTTCTATTTTACTTTCCAGGAGCCTGAGTTAGCTTTGACCAACATGAATTCTTGTAACTTAGGGATTATACCATCTTACAAGTCAAGTTCCAAGCAGCAAAGTTTTCATAACATCTGCAAAAAATCAAAATATATTTTCATAAGCTCTATCCCTTAGAAATTATAATCAAAATTCATTAATTATTCTCTTTTTCCTCCTCTTTTTCTACTCCAGTCAACGTGAAACCTTAGGATGCGTGGGGACTTCCACATTATCAGTTATTCCCTACTTGGTTGTGGTTTCTTGCTGATGTCTTCAGAACATGCAATTTCCTTGTGACTTTCCCGTAAAATGTCATTTGGCTTGAGAACTATTTTGTGTTTATGAAGAATCAGCATAAAGTTCAATGACTGCACTGTGGACTGGGTATTTGCGACTGTATGTGAAGTTTTACTCCACGATATCCTCTCTGACACAGCACACTGACAGCAACTGGGCTCCAAGAGTAAAAGGCAAATGTGCCTTTCACATCCTTTGTGAACAGATATCCATTACTTACATCTTACCCAATAGTCACTTCCAAGGATTTTTTTCTTCTAAAGCTGTGAAAGCTTCTAGGCTTTGAAAAATCTCTTTCCATGTTAAAACTCTACGTGCTAAACATTAGAAAACAATTATAATCTTCTCAATCTGCATTCAAAGATCACAACAATATTATTCATATTTTAGCTGTGAGGAAGGCTGTATCGATATAGCCTGTCTGGAATTATTACAATTTATTTTTGCTATATCTGCTTCTCATCCAGTTTTGTGTTTGAGACTCTCTTCCATGATAAATGTCTGCGTTTGGTGAATAATTTTATTTTTTATAAAGCATGTTAGGGGGAACATGACGAAAATCTCTCTTATATGAGATTTGTTGTAATGCTTTGCAATAGTAACTCAGCACTTTGGGAGGCAATAAGGAGAATGTACACACTGCTGAGACAGTGCATGGCAAAGAGGGCTCCGCTTGCCACACTGCCCCTGGCCTGAGGTTTTCAAGCGGCGCTGATGATTACCTGCCTCCCTTTCTCTTCCACCAAAAATCTATGGTGTAGATCCTAGCCCAGGGAGGGTAATGGGCACACGGGACATGATGACATCTGTCAATGAAATAATGCAAAACAGATTACATTTTAACATTTTATTTGTTCTATACCGCAGAAGGAAATAATAAGATAAAGACCAATTTACAAATTCCCAGCTGAGGAAATTCCCAGTTTCTTTTGCAGTCATGCTTTTTTGAGTTTTGAATGTTTTACAAAAGCTTACAGGAAATGCTGATGAAGACAAAAATTCCTTTTAGTTTTGTTAGCTATCAGTGAATATTTCACAGAGGGGGTGGAGACATGCTGAATGAAAAGAGACGGAAAAAAAGGAAAAAAGATATTTTCCATTAACTCTAATATTTTTCAGATTTCAGCTGGCAATATTTGAACCACTTTTGTACTCTCATGCAAGATGCTATAGGATTATTATGATGACTCTCTGAAATACTTTATTTTGGTCAGGTTCTTAATTTTTAGCCTCAGAAAAAAAATCCCAGCAACATCCTTCCAAACACAATGCTCTCAATCCAGAAGAAAAATGAGTACTAACACAGTAGGTGGTCTTCCCACTGCATTGCTATCAATGCTTGCACCATCTGGGTTTTCCTTGGAGGCCCTGTATCCAAGAACTGACAAGACCCAACCTTACTTAATTTATGAGACAAGATCACAGCCAGTGATGATGTGAGTGCAAGTGTGTATAGTAACACTTGTGAGGTTTACAAATATTGTATGAAACAACTGATGTATAAGTAGGATTTTAGGGTCACTATAACACCTTTATGGAGTTCTGTGTCACTGAACTTTCGTGGCCTATTCATTTTACATTCTATGTGCCTGGGAAAAGTACCTAGTAAAGAATGCAAGATTTCTCTTTTTTTTTGTTGGAAATAATAAAAAAGCTTTATTTACTACACATGGATTATGTTTTGAAACTCCAATATGTGCCCAATTTTTTTTCTCCTCCAGCACAGCCAAAAGCAATAGTCAAATGCTTGTGTAGTTCCTTACCAAAAATAAGATAAAGAATAAAACAGAGTTCATGCAGAATTAAACAATATTTTTGTGTCAAAAACCTTACCTTTTTACTGAAAATTTTTATCCTATTTAGAATTTAACAGAGAAAAAATCATGTTTAAAGGACTCTAAAGAAGAAAACTATATTTTTTAAACCCTGAAACAATACTTATGGAAGAACATAAATTACAAACAGAAGTATATCTTTATAAAGAACTATAAAAGATAACTGAGAGCAGCAAGCTTTTCAAATCTCTGAGCAATACATCTGAGTCATCAATATCACATATAACTCACAAAGAAACTGGTCTATTTCATGATTAGTAATTTCTTAGCCAATAACCAAAACTAGAAAGGTTGTGGAAAACCTAGTTCAGAAGTTCATATCCAGGTTTAATACAAGCTGAGCTGAATTACAAGTCACTGTAGTCCTGGCCTCCTATTCGTTCACAAATTTTTCATATTACCAAAAGTGTTTTTTTTTCTACCTCTTTATAGTTAGTAATTCAGCTACTTTCTCAAAGAAGCATTTTTATACTAACCTAGATACTACTCACCAGTTTAATTTTTTCTTCTTTATTTTCTCATTTTAATTATTTTGATTTCTTTTCCCGTCTTTTTTTTAATAAAAAGATCCACTATGCAGACTTTCACAGTTCCCTAGAATATGCAATAAAGAGACAAGATATGAAACTTTGCAGCCAAAATCCAGCAACAATGGGCATATTTTCACTTAATTTCCTCTTAAAATCAGAAATATGTCTGGCCTGTCTAGACAAAGACATAGGATTAAGATTTCAGGCACCCAAGTTCAGAGCACTAGATCTCATAAAGAAGATAGAGGAAGGACAGGTTCTGTACTATCTACAATTTCACGGAGAGAAGACTTCCCTACAACTGAACCAGGCTTCAAGCTGTGATAAACAGCTACTAATGCTATGCAACATGATAAACAGCTACAGTAGCTGTGCAACACCTACTAATACAGTGGTGCTAGAGAAAACGTTGATGGCAACATAAGAAATGGGAATCTCCATGAGATGCACTGCCATCTGCTCCTGGGTAGCTGCTCTCAAGAAAACCTTCTTGAGGGCAGCTGCGCAGACGTGGGTTTAGGAAAGGCAGGTCCTGCCTCAGGGACCTTATCTCCTTCTGTGACAACATGACCCACCTAGTGGATGAGGGATGGGCTGTGGATGTGTTTGCCTGAATTTTAATAAAGCCCTTGTCACAATCTCCCACAGCATTCTACTGGAGAAACTGGCTGCTCATGTTTTAGATGGGTACACTTTGCTGGGTAGAACATTGGCTGGATGGCTGGTTCCAGAGAGAGGTGGTGAATGGAGTTACATCCAGCTGGCAGCTGATCACTAGTGGTGTTCCCCAAGGTTCAGTGCTGGTGCCAGCATTTTTTAATATCCTTATCGATGACCTGGATGAGGTGATTGAGTACCCACTGAGTCAGTCTGAAGATGACACCCAGTTGGGTAGGAATTTTGATAATTATGATCTGTTTGAAGGTGGGAAGGTTCTGCAGGGGGATCTGGATGGGCTTGATCAATAGGCTGAGGCAAATTGCATGAGATTCAACAAAGACAAGAGCCAGGGTCACCACAACCCCAGGCAGTGCTACAGGCTGGGGCCAGAGTGGCTGGGAAGCTGACCCCTGAAAAAAGAACC
>VZRQ01004617.1:3868464-3951827 GCA_013397975.1 Machaerirhynchus nigripectus
ACCCCATTAGCTAAGACTGAACCCTTGAAAACCGCTGTGGAAAAAGCTGTGAGCCAAGGGAAGGGACTTCCACATGCCAGCAGAAAACCACCCCGGGCGGCTGTTGTGCTGTGACGTGGAAGCCACGAGAAGACTCCTTCTTGTGGAGAAGCCCCATAGCATGGGCAAAAGAGACTCCTCTCCCTAAATGAACTGATGAAAGACTATTACAGAGTGGATAAACTGACTGAAATAATCTCAAGTTTGTGCCTTTATGTTGTAACTGGAAAGAAGGGGGAGGATGGGGGGAAGAAAAGTGTTCTAACGGTGTATTTTAACTCTTATTAATCCTTTTCTTTTAGTTACATTAATAAACTTCTTCATATTCTTTAAGTTTGAAGCCTGCTTTGCATTCCTCCTAATTCTTATCTCACAAAAAGTAAAAATGCAAACCAACCCGCTACATACAGTAGGATAGATAAATGAGCTCAGGAAAGTATTCTGGATGTTCTGCTGCATGGCAAGGTTCGCTCCTTCAATAAGCACAAATCCCAAATCCAAAAGTTATCGCAGAGAAATCAGTACAGTATTTGGCCCATTGTTAGCATACTACACTTAGCAATCTCTAACACAGAACAATACCCAGTGGATTCTGAGGGTTCAGCTTTCTTCCAAACTATTTCTTTCCTTCATACAAAAAAGAACAAAAAAGAAGAAAACACAGAGGCATGGGAAAGTAAGTTAGGCAGGAAACAAGTATGTATTCACATTTGTTACCCAGAAGAAAAGTAGATTTGGGAAAAAAAAGATAAATATTTAAAAAGCTGAACATTTTAGCTTAATTTTAATTAGTATTTATTCAGAGCCCTTTGGGAAAAGAATGCATGCTATATAACATATCTGATGCTGGAAAGCCCAGAATATCTTCAAATTCATGTTGATTAAAGTAGGAAACATGGGAACAGAAGGTCCTATTTTATATTTTTTATTTATAATCTAGGCCACAGTGTGATAATAGTGAAGTAAAACATCAGGGATTTTTTTTTTATCATGTGAGAATTACTAAGAGAAGAATCTTGTGAAGATTTATGTTTAAGGGTCTGTAAGAGATGAACCTCATCTGCTTTAACTGATTGTGTGTGTGGTCAGTATACCTAAAGTAGTCTCTTTTATAGCAATTTTGTTGTGAGATTTTTCTAATTCAAATCTACAGGACAAATAAATGCAAATGCAGGGACTATAGTAGACTCAGATAATCTTATCTGTCATTGAAAAAGCAGCTTCAGAGTAGTTCTGTCTTCAATAATATAACTTAAAAATTCAAGGAACAAGAGGCAGTTTGCAGAGTTAGAGTGCAAACTAACTCAATCCACTGATGTTCATTTGTACTAGTTATACTTCATGGGAACAAAGAGTTGTCTGAGTTCTCACAAATCAATAAAAAAGCAAATGACATGTGGACTGACTATATATGAGAATAAAAGTAAAAAATCACCACTGCTGGACTCATCCATGTTTCTTACTACTTTCCTATAAGTAGGTACATCAAGTCCTAGAACTTTAGAAAGTCCTCCAATGGCAAATGATTCAGGCTTTCTCTCGCTACTATATAATTCCCCAAAAGAGTTTTCACTCTAGAGCCAGAAATCACATCTGCTGGCCACTGTCATCAAAGAAAAGGTGAATAAATTCTTCATAGTACTCCCTCCCTAAAAATTCCTTTGAGAAGAGCAGTTATCTCAATAGAAGGCATCATCCCCGGTTCTCTTCAATATCTTCATTAACAAGCTGGACACAGGACTCAAAGGAATACTTAGTAAGTTTGCTGACAGAGCTAAATTTGGAGGAGCTGTCAACTCCCTCAAGAGCAGACAGGCCCTGCACAGAGACCTCAGCAGATTAGACATATGGGCAATTACCAGGTGTATGAATTTTAACAAGGGCAAATGCTGGGTTCTGCACATGGGATGAGGCAACCCTGGTTCTGTGCATAGACTGGGGAATGGGATGCTGGAGAGCAGTGCCAGTGAAAGGGACCTGGGGGTCCTGGCCAGTTGAACACGAGTCAGCAGTGCCCTGGCAACCCAGAGGGCCAACCCTGTCCTGCGGGGCAGCAGGCAGAGCATCGCCAGCCAGGCAAGGGAGGGCATTGTCCCTCTCTGTTCTGCACTGGGGCGACCTCCTTTTGAGTGGTGGGGGGCAGTTTTGGGTGCCAGGATGTAAGAAAGACATTAGAGAGCCTCCAAAGGAGGGCCATGAGGATGGTGAAGATTCTGGAGGATAAGCCGTATGAGGAGTGGCTGAGGTCACTTGGTCTGTTCAGCCTGGAGAAAAGGAGACTGAGGGGACACCTCATTGCAGTCTACAGCTTCCAGCTTCCTCACGAGGGAAAGAGGAGGGGCAGGTACTGATGTCTTCACTCCCATGACCAGTGAGAGGACTCGAGGAAACAGCATGAAGCTGAGTCAGGGAAGGTTTAGCCTGGATATCAGAAACAAGGTTGTTCACCCCGAGGGTGGTTGAGCACATGAACAGGCTCTCCAGGGAAGTGGTCACAGTGTTAAACCTGTCTGAGTACAATAAGTGTTTGGACAACACTTCCAGGCACATGGTGTGATTCTTAGGGTGTCCTGCACAGCACCAGGAGGTGGACTTGATGATCCTGATGGGTCCCTTCCAACAGAGGATTTTCTATGATTCTATGATCTCTATTGGCAAAATCCTCCCATTATTTAAATCTTGTTTGCAGTACCACGTCACATTTCTCTTAAGAATGATCGCTGTCATCCCTCAAATTTTTTTTTCTTTACCTTGTACCACGTAGGAGGGTGTTGCCCAATGGTGGCTGTGCTTTGGAGAATCACTACCAGACACTGAAGCTCTGGCTTGAACTTCCAGAATTCAGTGTGGTCTATAAAGTCAGGCGCTGACAATGTACAAACAAATCTCTATTCTTTTTGCACAATCCAAAGTGTGAAAAGAGATTAAATACTATTACTTGATCTAATACAGCAGAGGAAGAGTGCTACGCACACACACACTTCAAACACATAGTTATATTTTTTAGCAGTCTGCACAGTAGACTTTGTCTGGGAGAGGTTACAGCAGAGATTCTACTTCACTGTTCATGAAAAGAGTGCAACTAAAAGAAATAACTTTCTCTGTATCAGTATATATGAAGAAAAAGAAAAAACACTTTCAGTGAAGTCCTGCTTTATGAAATCATGACAGTGCTAACCAGGCATTACTAAAACAGCATGTTTGCTTCTACGAGAACTGGCAATTGCTGATGCTTAGTTGGAAACACTCTGGTTTTCTGGGATGGGTTTGTCAGTTGGAGAGTAGAACTATAAAGCTCAAGATATTTCCTGAAACACTTTAAAAGTTTTAAAAATGAAAGTCACTTTCATTATGAAGGGAATTATTTTCATTAAAATTTAATAAATATATAAAGAAATATTTTCATTAAAACATATTTTGGCTTTGAAAACAACATAATCATCAGCCTACAGATCCATTGTCCAAACTTTTGTAAGGGTTAAAGGGTAGAGATGAAGAGTTTTTGTGGGGTTTTTTTGTTGCTCAAAATTAAGTTCTCCACCTAATTCTGGATGAGTGGGAGGAAAGATTTTTTCAATTCCAATTTCATTCAAATAGGAAAAAAAATTATGAAACAGTTCCAAACCTCTTTTTACATATGACCCATCAAACTCTGTATTTTGGCTCTCAGATACGTTCTCTGTTTCAGAGAGGGATGCGTTCTTCATTTAAATCTGCCTAACTCACTTGCAGTGAGCCTGCTGTATGAGTAGGAAAATCAGCTTTATCCTGTCCTGGACAGGATGCTTATTTATCTCCTAAGTTCTAAAAATTTGCTGAACTCACCTAGAATGCACACAGAAGACAAGCCTCCAAATGCCTATCTGTATTACCTTGAAAGTTAATTAGGTTTTAAATTAACACAAACTGTAGTCTTAACAGGTTTTCCAAGATCAGCTGCTTCAGGATTTCTCTCAAGACATCTTTTTTATTACACTGATTCATATCATTCCAAAGGTCTGCATGTTTCCTTATCCTATTTCCCTTTCCAGCAGCTGTTAGCTACCTTTGATCTGGGAACATAATTTGATAGACTAGGGTGCTGTGTTCTGGCTCCTCTCTCCCAGTACCAGAGGGGTCAGCCATCCACATGTGCTTACTTTTTATATGCCCAGAGGTAAATAATCACACTCACTCTCTCTTTGTGTTATCTTCCAGCTTTCCAACCACTGGTAAAGCTTTTAGGCATTTTTAAAATCAGGGAACATTTTCCCATTGATGTAACAATATCCAGAATTTTCTAAATTGCTGTCACTATCTCTGCTCCACACTAGGTGTCCAGATCTCCTTGAACACAGAAGAGGGAAATGTAAAGATGTGAGAAAAGAGCATAAGTGTCAAACTTCACTGTGACAATCTTACAGCACTGTCCTTTGGGAATCAAGCAAGCAAGCAAGCAAGCAAGCAAGCAAGCAATCAATACCAGCTGAAAAACACCAGAACAGGTGCTTAGTTTCTAGGTTTTGGAGCCTTCCTATCCTGATCACGTCTTCCCTTTTTCTTTCCCTTCTTTGTTAGGCTAAAACTGAAGTTACTGTTTCTCATTCCTACCCAGTTGCCTTTTGTACAACATATTTATTTCTTGTCTTTTTATGTTTGTATAAGAATCTTGTAGCACTCAAGTACACACACTGAAAAATAAAGATTAATCACACAAACTGAAAATTCGGAAGAAAATAATCAACTGAGCTGAAAATGTTTAAAGTCTTGCAAGGGTTTAAAAGGTTACAAACTGAAAGGACAAAGGTTTTTGGAAGCAGACTTACGAGTAAACAACCTCACTGTGACCTCATGCTCATATAAGGAGTGAAGAGGAGGAGATGGACCCGTTAGGCAGGAAGTTATAAGAAATCTGCTGAGCTAAAAAACAGCAGAGAAAATAATATATGAAGGTCTACAGTTGTATTTGAAGAGGGGGAATCTCCAAGGACTAACTGGAGAGAAGAAACTACATTACAACATTTTCCTGGCCTATAAGCCTAAGTTAGGAAGTAAGCAAAGTCCAGACCCAGTGCCAGATCACTGGGATTCACTGAAGCTTGCTGTGTGCCAGAACATTCTCCAAATTGAACAAGAGGGAACAGAGACAACAATGACCCTGTTTTTTATAATCTTTCTTAATGAGGAACTGTAAAGCAACAAAACCTAGGGACTGACCTGGAGATGATCCACATGAATTTGCTTAGCTGTCCACAGGAAGAAAACTCCCAGAACAATGCACAAGAGGGCTGAGACAAAAGGGATTTGGATGACTATCTAAGTGTAGAGAAAGAGGTTCGTCCCTTCTACCAGACAGGATGCTCAAGTAATGTTTTAAAGGAATTTCTTCAAACTGACTTTATTATTTTTCTAGTGTGAGAAAACAGGCCAGGTTCCCTATCGAGTGAAGAGACAATACCAGTTCAAAGAGCACCTGACCTTACTATAGCATGACACCAGAAGCAACGCCTATAAAGAGAAGTTACTGGAGTGGCAATCTATACCTATTTATATTCAGCTTAACTGGAAAGGGGGCCAACTAAATGTTGAGGAAATGTGGTTAACTGGCAAAGCACTATGCTACAGTCAAAAGGAAGTATGAAAGCCGGGTTAGGAAAGAATAGGAGCTGAAGGCAAGTGAAAAGCCTACATGGAAAAAAAATTGTTGTTGCAAGAACCCAAAAGTGTTTATTTTAGTGAAAAAGCAAAGGGCCAGGAAATGGAGATCCAGTAATGTCTCCAGTTACTATTTTAGTATATAGAGTCTGATGATGTATGAACTTGTAGATAATTAATACAATTAAATAAACTTAGAATCCTCCTTAGTGTAGTAGATTGTTTTCATATGGTGATCTAAACACACAAAGGGCACTGTACCGGGTTCTTCCTGGAGTAATGGATGGGTTAAGGTGTCCATTCTTTCACAGTTTCAGACAATTGTGCAGCAGCGACTATACTAGAAGGGGGTCATCTAAAATACATTCAAAGCCATATATGTCTGTTATTTCCAAGCTGAAAAAACCCAAAACTCTTTGCTCAATGTTTATATAATTTAATTTGTGAGGAAAGAAGAAAAGGAACTGACAGAAGAGAGTGTGGGATCACAGAAACATTTCACATCACATACCTTAGTCTACTGACTTAGGATTCTCTCTGCCTTCCCAATATTTCTACAGTGAGTAGAAGGGGACAGACAGTTTTTCAGAAATGGTCCCAAGATGTGTCTGTATCCTCCACTGAGTATTTGTAAGGAGTTTGGAAAGGTTAGTCTTCCAGGCTGGGTGCTTCAGTTGAGTGTCCAACGTCAGACAGTGGCTAACCCCAAACTATCCCTTATCCCAGTGCCTCAGAGATTAAGGTAAAATAAGACTTCAGGGGTCAACTCTCTGTATAAATGAATTCCTTAACTCTAGTCTGTACTTTGTTATATTACTTTCAGGAAGGTTTCTATACATAGAGACGACATAAGGTCAGCATTTATGTCCTGCAAATGAGTCCCTTAAAAATTCTCCTGTGCTCTTGAATTGGTTTATAGAAATATTTGTTCCACATGAACATTTGCCTCACCACACTTGTCCCAGCTTGTTATGTATTTCTTTGTTCAAAGACTTGGCTTCTCATTCCACAGCAATCGTTAATACAAAATTTAAAGGATACAGGGTGTATGATGCATAATTGCTTCCCATTCTTGAACTGCCAGGTTTCTCCCCCCACACATAGTCATGGCACTTATGATAAAGAGAGAAATCATCCTCCTGGAACATTGCAAATGTCACTGAAGCAAGTCAAGCTAGCCAGAAGGACCAGGATGAGATAAGAGTGGAGATAATAATCTCACAGAGGTGAAGCATGTCCAAGCTGAATGATGGGCTTCCGTAGGAGCAAGTTCAGGGAAGCTTTTTGGGGTGTGAGTGGATAAGGAGGCAGGTACAGCATATAAAGGCAGTAATGTGTGTGTGTACACATACACATGTGTTTGTTTATTGTAGATGAAGGAACTGAGCATATTCAAAACTCTATAACTCAAAATAAAATGAGCTGAATTCATAACACATATTTCTGTGGCAGCCTTTACTGCACATGTCACATCTGGAATAATCTGGGGTCCAGATGGTTGGATAACGAGAGCTCACTGGCCTGTCCTGGGGAAGGTTCCCAAGTCTCTTCCCACACATGTTGACTCAGGGAGCTGCAGCTGCTGTGCCAGTAGGCACACCACAGTGCAGCCTAGATCCATGTACGTTTGAAACAAGTGCAACCTCTGCAAAATAATTCATCTAGGGTGGGTAAGCCTGGAATAACACAGACTGGAGTAATCTTTGTGACAGTGACATTATGAGGAGGGACTCTTCTAAAGGAAGTATTTCACTGTTAGACTACAACAATTCACAAGAGGACTACAATCTGAATTTCAATTGTTTTTGCTCCATGAATTACCAATAGCTGACTGCTCAGCAGTCAAAACTGTGGGGAACAGTCATCAAAACAGTGTATCACTACTTGGGTACTTTAACCCCATTCATTCTTTTTTAAAAGTGCTGTCAGGCTGTTGGCTCTGCTACAAAAATAGTATGAGCTAAGGAAAGACATGTGAACTCAAGCCTAAAGCAGCATTTAAAGGGAAACAGATTATACACAGTATTAAGGCCTGTGGTGGTGAAGGAGACACATACACACAAATGCTGAGTCTATCGGCTGGTCACAGGGAAGGGATTTTCTGCAGGCGAAATAAACTCCAGCCCTGTTATTAATATTATTAGTTCATTCTGGATCATCCTTTGTGCCAGCTCCACCTATCATTCACACTTCATGGATAGTTCAATTAAAAGCACTAACAACTGCCAGCTTTATAATGTTAAAAGAAAACAGTTGTTATTAAAATAGAAAATAGCAGCAACCCATATCATCAGACCACCATAACATTGCACAGCTTGGCACAAGTCTCGAAGTCTCTGCTCTATTGAGGCCCTGTCCAGACCACACACAGAGCCTGAAATAGAATATAAATCATTTAAAAAAATAAGATGAAAATAAGATGTTATGTCTTAATCAGGATTTGCAATATAATCATCTACTTTGCTTAATCTGTAAGTGGCACAGATGATAAAACTTTCCACCCTAGGGAAAAGTCTGATATTCTGATACTTATTTTTATAATTAATCAGAACAAAAGTTTAAAAATTTTCCTTTTCCTTTTTTAGCTTTTTAGCTGAATTATTTTAATATCCTTGAATCAATGTATTTTATCTGATCTGTCAAATCCAAACTGAAATAAAAGGATTTATTCTCTCTACTAGCATGCATCCCCAGGGACTAACTGCCATGCAGTACGGAAAACACAGTCCATATGCACAGCATCTTTTCTATAGGGAAGAAAAGCATGAAAGATCCAAAGCAACAAATTTTATATGTCATTTCTAAGCTTATGCTGAAGCAGAAATTAAACACTGGCAGACCTGAAATATTTCCATCTCCTGTGAAATCTTCAGAAAAGGGGAAGAGAAAAAAAGAGGATCCTTTCTGATTAAAATTTCTCTTTTGATAAAGCCACATTTACTGACATGGAAAATCCTTTTCAAGTTTAATCATCTCACACGTTAAAATTACTGTCAACTCCATATGAATGTAAAGAACAGCCACTTCCAAACGTGTATACATAAAATCAAAAAACTAGTAGAAAACACCCATTCTGGTATTTTTGACATTTCACGTGCAGCCATGAAGAAATCTTCAAATCAAGCATGTTTTTTCAACTGTACTAGAGTTCTCTCGTGCTTGTATGTTATTATACAATCTTTAATTACACAAAATGCACACTTTTTTTTCCACAGACTGTCCCCACCCCTTGCTCCCACCCCCCTTCCCGTTCATCCGCTGTGCAGAGTGAAAGGTGATGCAGAAATGAATCACTGTTCTGTACTGAATGAGCCCATTGTCCCTCAGTCCCTCGCCTTGCCTGGCTCGCTGCACGACTTAGAAGGTGTCCGGTAAATGAGGCAAAGGGCTGCAGGAAGAGGATTGTTCATCCTGTGCTCAGTGTGCCTCCCCAAAGTGCTGTCTGCAATCATGCCATTAAACATACTACTTGCAGTTCTCATGCACAGGGAGAGCAAGCTGATGTTATCTATAAAAATATAATGGTAATTTTCTATATTTTTAAATAGGAACATTTGCAATGTTCTTTTATGTATCGAGCAGTAGGACTTCTGCACTTGATATTAGACTTCAGCTGGCCCAAGCTTTCTGCAGCAAAAGGGAGCATTCACTGACAAACTTTAACTTGCAGACACATATACACACACACACAAGCACACACAAAAATAGGGGGAGGGTTTGAAATAAACTCCTGTATTATTTGAACAAATATTACTCAGCCTTAAATTAAAGAAAGCACAATCCAGTTTATACCACTGCTGCTGAAGAGTGGCCATTCATTTCAGTATCAGAAAGCTTGTTATGTTGTGTCAAGCTGATGCTCCTGAAGACTACTGAAGTGCTGATATGTGAACCTAATTGGGAGGATTTGCAAGCTGTGGAACTAGTAAGATCACAGATAACAAGGGGATGGATCTATTACACACTTTCTCTGGTTTCACCATGACATAATGCTCCAAAAATCAGAAAGTAAAATACAGAGTTGGCCCCAGTCCAAGCATCCCAATATGTTAACTAAAAAGTTGGATTTGTGGATGCAGCATCCAATTAATTTCTTTTTAAAAAATAATTTAATTTTTTTAAAAAATTAAGATAATCAACAGTAGTGAAGGCTGGAAGTCTTTGTTAAAGACACAAAGCAGTCTTCTTCCCAGGGGTAGACTTCAGTGGAGACTCAGCAGGGATAGTGCTGTCTCTTTCCTTTTCCCCTTCAGTGAGCATCACTTAGCACGCTGTGAACCCTGGGTCACACACAGTCATATGGTTTGCAGAGCTCCACTCCTCTTTCCTCCCTCCACATCACAACTTAGCTTAGCCTCTGCCTTCTGCTGCAACATACCTCTGCCCTGAAGGGAACAGACAGTCTCAACAATCAAGCAGAATATTCTGGCTCAAACTCCATTCTGGTTTTGGCTGCTTTAGTAAAACTGTCAAAAAACAAATGGAAACGTGTTGCATTTACTGTAATGGTTTTTGTGTTGTAAACACCTGGTCTTGATGGTTCAGATATTTTGTATAGGCTGTAGAATGATGATTTAGATCACTGCTGCCTTTGAACTTTGAACATGTTACCACCAGACTATTCAAGTATCTATATTAGAAGCTGCGTGAGAAAGGACAGTTTCGTAGTGAAAAGAAAAAAAAATCTGAATATATTTGCATGTGGTGTTTGAATGAAACAGACAACTCTTACAGTTTTGAGAGAAGACAGCAAGACAGTGTCACCAGAGTAACCATTGCCCCTAGATGATGCAAAAGAACCAGACCCAAACCACCATCCTGAATTGATGGTGCACAGGTTGAGCCTTTTTTTCCTACACTGAGGGTAAGTACCCCAACCATTTAGCCATCATCATATCCAGTGTTTTTGCTTTGGGATTTTGTAACTAGAAATTCCATCATGAGCCTGCAAAGCCTCTCTTGGGAAAAAATTCATTGAAACTAACATGCTTCCCTATAAAGTTTGATTTGGTTTTTGCACTTTCCAATAAAAATAATCATACAAAAGCATGAGTTGAATTATAATTTATATCTCATTTTTTATCTTGGCACCTGAATTACAAACAAACTTACTTGTAAGCCTAAGGATCTCTGAACAAAACTTACCCATTTCTTAAGCAGCCAAGCTCCTGGGTTTTGTCTGATTTTTAGGCTTGAATCTGATGTCTTGGACCAAAGATTCGAGAAATAAGACATTTGGCTTCTGTTTCCATTTCTGCCACTGAGTCTCTGTTGCAACTTGGATAAGTCACTTAATATTGCTGTCCCACAGTTTCTTGATCTACTAAGTAGACGCAGCAGTATGCAATCCAAGTGTGTAACAAAGCTAAATTAAAGGCCTTAAACAAAAGGTTCTAAGTGTCATTTCCCCTTTTTTTTTTTTGCTAGTATAAGATCAAAGAGTGAGAGAGGGAGTGTATTGTTTTTATAAGCAGTGAACATCTGATAAGTTTTATAGTGTATGCCAATATTGCTGTAATGCCCTTTTAAATCTACTGTCCCCAACAAGAAAAAATAGTAATAAAAACATCACATAAACAAACGGTAGTGCAAAAGACATGCCAAGGTGCAAAGACCAGTTATGCATATTCATATCCCATTAACTTTGGTGTAACTGCACAGCAGGTCTTCCAGCCCCAAAGTTTTCTGATGATTAACACCACACAAGTTTTCAGTGATTGATGTATGCTCCCTGTTACAGATCAAAGTCACTTTGCTTTACTCCATTTTTATATTTCTTAAATTCATTAATCCCTCCCAAAACTTAAGATAAAATGGCAGTGTCTTAAGTTCCAAACGTAATTGCTTGTGCCATGCTATGTTGATGGTGCAGTTGTGTATCCGATCTTTTAACTTTACACACGGATGGATAACAAGGAACACTTCTACCAAATCTGCATGGAGTTATACAGCTGAAAATTGTTCCCATACACAATTCCATCTCTGATTTAAATGTTTGCCTTATGTCTTTAAAGTGCATGTCAACAGAATATGGGAGCATGCTCTTTTTCACGTTGTCATCAGACCACTATCATGTCAGAAATATTCATACCTCCAGTGAAATTACTACATGAAATAACCTTAAATGTATTACTTGGCACATAATTTCTGTTTTATAGAGCACTGCTACCTACTATAAAAACTTACATGTTTGTTTACTGTTGCAGGCACAGGGTATTGGACAGTTGAATAAATCTTAAGCTGGAGAAGTCTTCTACATTTTAGTTTCCTGTTGGTTTTCTATTCCCCTTGCAATTGACCTGCAATACAGATGCCCAATCCACATATGGTGCTTCCAAATTTTTCACGCAACCTATAAATCTATGGGTTTTATCTAACCCCGTTGATCAGTTTGGTCCTGGCTAACGTGGATAATAATTGCATGATTATCCACAGGTTCTGGTCTAATTACTGTGAGATTACACTCTGTTCAACACTTTTCACTGATGCTATTTTTCCAGTTTATCTGAGTTTTTAAAAATGCAATGTTTCTAAATTCTTTTTGTCACAAGCACCAGTATTTCTGTAGTTATACATAAGGACCTCAAATCTATCTTCAATCCAGTGTGAATTTGACAACGAGGAAGTTACTTCTGTTATGCCCTTGTGTTACCAATTCTTGCAAAAACACTGGCCCCACTTTAACCCATTCCTTTGAACAACACAATCTATAATACCAAATAGGCCTTCACTTCTTATGATGTCAAATAAGAGAGATGGATATTCTTCCAGCTGAACTCATCATGATACCAGACTCCTTTCCCTATATTACAGTCAAAATACCAAGAGCTGTCAATAAATGTAAAATGATAAATGAGAATCCAGACTCCAAAGCTTTATCTCCTGTGCTACCCAGGAAAAAAGGAAATGCTGAAGTCACTGCTGACTCATGAAATACGCTACAAGAAAACAACCTTTTTCTTCAAGAATGAGATTTTTCACTATAGACTATATAATTGATGTTTGGAAACCAATTAAGAACCTAAATAGCCTAGACTAAAAAACTGGAGTATGGATGATTTGAACAGGCACAGAAGAAAGACAAAGTTTCCTTCATTTTCTCAACCGTCAAAACAGTGTCTCGAAGATGTTACTGTCCAATCTAATTCTAAATATGCAATAAAAATCCTGCCTTGGTTGGAGCATCAGCTTAAGGTAAATTTCAGGCACAGGTCACCATGGGGAAAATTGTTGTCACAAATCATTATATTATTCTCAGACCTGCTGTTCCAATGTCAGGGCATTTATAAAACTGCTTCAAGTCTGGAGTGAAGACTGTATTTAAAAGCTGTCTGGAACAACGCAGCACTCAACAGTAACAAAAGTGTTTATCTAGGCAAAAGACATGGTTTTCTCACAGACCTTTCAAAACTGTGAAATGGGCCCACTCACCAAGTAATAAACTTTAGAAATCCCACCACCTTTTCCTCCAAGGTCAAAGAACATTTCTTTTAGATGGACTTGTAAAACTGTAACTGTATCTATAAACACAGAAGAGCAAACCAAAAGAAGCTCTACAAAAATCTAAACATAGTTTTCCCTATGAGATCTGAAAAAAAAATACCCCATGCTATTGCTCATGGTTTTATGGAGGGTGCTCAGATACTGAATTAAGGAACATGATAAAAGAACTACATCTGAAAAGATACACATACAGAGGTACTCCTACAAGAAAAGCATCTCAAGGTGAAATATCCATAGACCAGAAATGCCCACCATTTAACCATATTTATTGTTTGACCTCTCACCCCTAGGTCAAAGTTCTGAACAGTTACAGATTTAAAAGTTTCCAAACAAAACAATTCAATATTATGTGTAGAAATACCTTTTCAAATACTCTTACATACTTTTGTATGAATGCACTCTCAGTCATTTTGCTGAGCAAATTATATGCCCTAGATTTCAGCTATGACCCATCCTTCAGAGCTTTTTTTATCTAAAGAAGCCTTGTGTGACTTTTTTTCTTGCACTTGAAATTTTCAGGGACCAGATATACCTTTTATTGTAAAACCCCAACATATAGAATTGAAGACATCTAGTAAGCAAAATTATTGTGTCATTTCTACCTAAAGTTTCATATCAACTCTCACTAACATCATTAAGTTTATCTGCTTAATTTGAATTTATCCCTTTGATTTGCTCTGATGGTGTTTTAAATCCCCTGTCATTTTTTTGTTTTCTGCCATATGTCTACCACATGTATTGTATAAAAATAAAGGTTATTTTTCTACCAACCACCTATAAAGACTATCCTGCTACCAAAATGTGCTGAAAATTCTGCTTGGGAATTTACTCTAAACATAATATAATCAACCTGTGAAAAGCCAGTCTAAAACACACAATAAGAATCCTAAAAGTTGCCAAATGGAAGAAATACATTTGACCAAACAAGCACATTATTTATTATCAACCCTGGAATGAGAATCAGGTCTCCAGAGATGAAGGGCTAGGACACTAAGCGTTGATTCTAGGACTGGAAAAACTATTTGCCTCTCCACATTGTTCACTGAATTTAATCCATTCTCTGTTTCTTGGTCGTCCAAAATTCAATACACAGTTTGGCTGTACCAAAGGTCTAAAAACATTTGGCTTCAGCTGGAAAAATTCTACTTAATGTCACATTTGTGGGCATTGTCACGACTGGAGACAGTGGATATCCTCATTCTACAGTGTTCCTACAGCAACCCAAGTTTGGATGACACAAAATCAACACTACCCCAATGTCAGATTTCCTCTTCATTCCTTCCCTGGAACATTCATACAAATGCAGAATTCAATATTCCATTGAAATACAAATGAGTACAACTTTGGAGCTTTTTTTCTTAAAGGTATTTATTGCTTATTGTAAATGCATTCAGAATATGCTACTAAAATGCTTGATTTCCATGCGTAAGCCACTAAAGAAATCTTTTTCTGGTTATGTCCTGCAGTGCAAGCTCAGAAGTGTGCAAAATGACAAACAGAGCAAATTCTTTAAATAACAAATGTGTACATTTTTTGTTTAAATGTAGCTCTTCATGTCAAAAAATAATCTTCTTGCTTTTGCGAGATAAATCTGATGACACAGTCTTGAAATATATTTTTGTTCTATGCCACTTTTATCTCCTTTGTAACATTCTCTAACGTGACTGCCAGAATGCTGTTCTAATTTGGGGATAATTTTCTATATGAGAACTGACAGAATGAAAATAAATTCAAAGTTCCAGGAAATAATGAGTTCCCGATTATGTGTCTGATTACTGTCAGCTCAAGGAATGTACAGATTTCAGAAATGGAAGAGACCACTTTTCCTTTCACCAAACTGGGAGTCCTGAGTTGATTGAACAGGGAAAAGTCTTTCAAGTACTTTTAAATACTCCCTAGTTCTACATGAGAGTTATTCTGAGGTCATGTTCACGTTTCCAGACAGAATACGATTCTCTGGTAGAGACATCTGAGTCTTATCTGCCTATTTCTGGCTCTGTTTGAGAATGTTTATATTATTCAATGTGGGAGACTTGAACTCATGACAAGGAACATGATAGATTTTCTTAATCAAACTGGGTATCAAGAGGTGGTCTGTCATCATTTCCCTTTTGTTGCACTGTGAAAGAAAGCAAATAAGGAGCATCCAGTGTGATCCCCACTTCTGTTTCAAGTCTCCCCACCAAGTCATTAAACATTCTCTGGCCTTTGTCAACAGCCTGGTAAACATCCAGAGAAAGAATCAGAATAAAATAGTTTATTTAACATTCCTCTCCTCCAACTGCTGATTAGGATAAATAGTTTGGATAAAAAGCCTATCTGTTCCAAAAATCACAAAAAGAAAGGATTCAGCTATCAGCAAAGTTTAGATTTGGTTTCAAATATTTTTAAACAGCAAAGGAGTTTTTTGTGCTCTTTGATATTTTCTCCATCCTCAGCACATCATGTTAGCACCGTGTCAAAGCAAAACATCAACATCAAATGATCACTGGGTAAACTCCAGTGAACTGGAGTGAAAGGCTGGAGGCTGAAATTCCAGGCACAATATAAAATTTGGAGAAATGCCAGAACAGAGTTCTTTTCAAACTGCCTAAAAGGCTGAGGAACTGATATCCAGCAAATCCCTCCATTGACTTAATAGTTTGGAAATTGCTAATTCTGGTCAGACTGATGAGTCCTTTGAGCCAGGATCATTTCCTCTGACAGGGAAAAGTGTCAAATGTTTCAAAGAAAAACAGAATCTTCTTCCTCTGACCACCATTGTGCTCATCGATTATGAAAACAAAGCGACACTATGCCTAACAAAAAGCATGTACCTAGCACGCAGAAACTTGTGGTCAGCTCAGGAAGTGAAACAGGAGAATTCAGGACTGCTTTTTATTTTTGTCCTGGACAAAGTAGTTTTATAATCCTAACCTCCCTGCCTTAAAAATTTGGGGGGCAGGATACTGTCCAATAATTAATTATGTGCTCTGAAAATATTTTTTTTATTATTTATAGTAATCTTGTTGCCATTTAAGTTTGCCAATTGTCCCATTGCTCTTGTATTATACTACTGTAAACAGAAACAGTCAAATGATCTCAGCAGCATTCAGAACTCCGTGTCAGAAGCTGAGCTGGCACAGATTAGAATAGCTCTATTGCGTTCAACCATCATTTAAAATATTGAATGACTACAAAAATCTTAAATGCCCATTCTCTGTGTTTGCATCCTGTAAGAAACAGCCAATCAAGAATTATTTTTTATTGTATGTCTGATATGTTTAATATCCTTTAAACATTGGGTCAGATCATCAGTTAACATAAATCAGCAAAGCTGAATTTACTGGATCAGTTTACACAACTAAGAATGTTGCCTGTGGCTTTCCCACAGTAATAAAGTCAGACCACATACCCACTTTGGCTGAAATATCTGAAAACATCCAGAGGATCTGCATGCTTAGCTCCCTTTAACAGGAACTGGGGATAATCTTATCCATCTATCTGATGGGTAATTTCTATTTGCAAGCACAGATCCCCATGGTGCACACCCCAGAATAATAGAAAGCAAGAAAATTCCACAAATGGACTCCCCAAAGGAATGCTTTATATTTGTATTATTTTATCAAGAAACTGTAACCACAGAACATGTTTACACTTCTCAAGTGAAAACTGCTGCTGGAACAAAATGGTGAGCTCACTTCTAATTTTAAAAAATATATATACCATTAAATTTCTCTTGAGAAAAAGTTGAACAATATTGGCACATTAAATAATGTACGGCTTTAGAGTTCATGGTTAATATACTAGTAAAACAAGAATAATAGGATAACTTATGAGTCAAGAAGCCATTAAAAATAGGTCCATTTTCATTTTTACTATTGTCTATGAAAAGAAAATTAACTTTTGCAAAACCACTTCTAGGAGGTGGCTACATACCTGTACCACAGAAGTAGGGAGTTTATCCCTAAACTCACCACTGAAAGTAATGTTCCCACAGTAAGTCTGAATGTGTAGTGCAAATTATTGAATATCCCACACCATAGGAATGGAGGCACTTTAAAATCTTATTTTTTCAATAGTGTCCAAAATATTCAGGATTTTCCACGCAGCTACAATTGGTTTCTCTCATTCTTACAGTTTAGGAGAGCTGGTTGAAAAGGTGATCAGAACAAACTGAACAAATGCTGGAACCAGAATGAGAAACAGAGAAATGCCCTCTCCCAAGCAGTGATGTTTGGAAGACAACCATCCTCACAGCACCAGGGAGTGCCAAGGAGTATTCCATCAGCATGGAGGAAGCAACACGTGTTGGATACTTCATGCATGTGGTTCAAAGTGGGGCCTGTGAAATAGATGTATAATGACACTGTACTCTCTTGCAGTGACAGTATGTATAAAAGCCAAATTCCATTATTTTGAAATGATTTCTGAAACAGACTGAAAACAGAAATATTATTCAAGAAATATGATGTTTGTAACTGACTCATTTCAGAGTCACCCTCCCATACTCCAGCTTTTGATTTCATAAGCTACCGCAAGACTGCTTTAAGGTAGCTGAGCCACAAGGGCCCAGCAGGAGGCTGGTCTGGGCTGGCAAAAGGAAAGTGAGGGAACTCCAGCTCATCATTATAGCTCTTCCTGGCAAGCTGGAGAAACAAAAACTAAATAGATAAGAAAATCAAACAAACAAATCCAATTCATAAAGAAAAAAACAATCAAATTAGTTATGCTCTTCTTACAAAAAGGAAAAAAAGAACCTTTGACTTAAGTTCAACATTAACATTTTGGTATTGACTCCTCATATTCACTTTCTTTCAATTAAGAGTAAATTTTCTGCTGAAATGAAAAAAGGACACAAAACTTCTGGGATAATACAATTTTTATATTTTCATCTAGTACCTTTCACAGTAGTGGATCTCAGAGGAAAGTGAAGCAGCAGCTGTATGCTGCCACTGAAGGTAAGGAATACAATATTAGAGCAGTAGCAGGCAGATAGCAGAAGAGAGAGAAAGCCAGATATAATTTCTTATCTGCAGAATTGAGCCTGGAGCTGGATCTCCCGGACAGCATGAAAAAATCTCTTCATTTTTCATTTTCTTTTCTTTTTTCCTCAAAATATCCAATATTTGAACACAGAAAGATCACTGAAACAGTAATACAGAAAACAGTATTTAAATGTAGTTATTTTAGTTTGGAATGGATAGCTTGGAAAGAGCTTGTTTCAAATTGTTGTATGCCATCTGTAAAATGATTACATATGCATTAAAAAACCTTTGGGGAAAAGGAAAAAGAGAGAAGAATTGACCAGTGGAATCCCTTGTGAAAGTATGTTTAAAAATACTGAGGTTTAACACAGACCAAAAGAAAAGCCAGGAAATTCTAACTTAAACCTAACAACTCCATCCTGAACCCATGCTGCTGAGAAAAATAAAAGGAACAATGCTGAGACTTCAGAACTGATATGCAACTTTAACTGAGCTTCCTGATTCCTCTCCTTTTGTTAAACACTTCGAATGTTAACATTTAAATAAATAGTTAACTGCATTTATCACTGCTCTTTATAAATAATAAGTTTTGCAGCCTGAACATAGGGTAGGTCCATTTGCTGCAGTCAAAGCACTGGGTTTAAGCACTTTTCATTATGTTTCTTGTGTAAACAAACACCAGTGAAGCCTTGTGAAGGTTCAGTTTTATGGCAACTTCTTAATCTGGTGCCATACTAGAGTAAATGAGGATTTTTTCAGGTTCTCCCCTTGGGATGATTTTTCATTTTTTTTAAATCTATAAAAGTATTGAATAATCTTACTTGTATGCCAAAATTATCATTATTTCTACTGTGAAAAGGATATATTTTTATTATTTGTTGCCATTATAAATTATTGAATGTTGGCATTTTCTTTTCAGTTGTTAGTGATTTGTTGCTTGGTCTTGGATATGCTACAGGCACATTCATTGTCCATCTGCAAAGTGCTTATTTGGGATATTTATATGATATTTATAACAATGCTATTTTGTGCAATATTTGTTTTCCTTTCTAATAATTATTTTATTGCCATTCAGCACTCAAAGAAAAAAAAGAAAGTTTAAAGCTTGCTCAGTCGATGTAATTTAATGCAGAAATGTGTGTTGTAAAAGTGTTTTGTGAAAGTGTTTTATAAAAGTGAGGCTGTTCATGCTCACATTCTAATTCGGCAACAACTCTCACCCAGGTAGATTTAAGCCCATGCAATTCTCCTGCCACTCAACGAGAAGCAACACTATTATGCAGTATGAATTTCCAAATTCCAACAGCACACTGCAGCTTGTATTTTATCTTATCAACTAAATACATTTACACACATCTAACAAATTTCACATCATTTCCATCAGTAAACTGAAAGCAGGAAATGACTAAACAATATTCATCTGAATTATCTGCTGAGTTTTCCCCTCAACCTCATCAGTGTCCCTTCCCACAAGATATGGACTGCTTTGTTGGCTCTTTCCTTGATCACATATCCATATATGCTAATTTTTAATTACTCTTTGATCAACATTTAAGATCACGAATATTTATTTGCTTCACTGACTGATTTTTTTTTTAAAAAACTTGTTTTTCTTCTAATTTGACCACCTGTTTGCTATTATGCTGAGTTCAGTGTAGGTCTCAGCGAAAACATTTCTACTGTTGGCTGACCAAATGGACACTGGTTGTATAACAGCTGAAGTTTGATAGGTGCGGAAGATGAGCCTGTGGAAAATGTGGCAATGTGTTTTGCAGACCTAAAAAGGAAAAAAAACAAAGACAAAACAGTGCTTTGTTCAAAAGCAGGCACTCTGTCAGGATTAGTATTATTATTTATAGTTTATTCTGATAGGCAATGTATGAATACTAACCATAAGACAGGCCCTTTACTGTAATCAAAGCAGGCAAGAGAGCCCAGAATGCAGCACTGGGGGCACACAGCATTTCAGGTTTTGGAAGAACTGAGTGGTTAAGAATGAAGCTAAGTCGGGACATAGAACTGAGCATAGAAAACAAAGCAAATGAAAGATAGGGGCATATGTGAAAAGACTGTCAGAGGATGGGAGGAAAGAGGAGAAATTTGAAGCTAACAGTCTATTTGCTTAGTGAGAGAATCTAGTCAAAACCATGAAAGATTCAGCCAAAATCATCATTGCTTTTGCTTGTTTTATTAGGTTTTCTTTGTCAGTAAGCATGAGCAAATTTGCTAAACTGCTGTACTGAAGAACAATATTTTCAGATACAGAAGCCTCATATATATCTGTTACACCTCCAAGTGTGGGATAAATACGATCCAAGGGTGGAGCAAAGTTCTGCAAAGAGAGAGGAGAAATTATACATTCCAGAAGTCTTTTAAAATATCGTAGTGGCATCTAGTGAGCAAAGCATCAGTTTCAGTTGGGAAGAAATTCAAACGTGGTCTTGAACACTGAATTAGCTAGAAAAACAACTCAGAAAAGTTAAAAACACCTCCAGCAATTAAAGGATGATTCACAGTTCTGACCAGAAACTACATCACATGAAAGATTAACATGTAGGTTTCACCATAATAAAGAATGTTAGAAATGGAAACATTCCTGGACCACATTACTTCTGCTCAGCCAGCAAATTAAAATAAAGAAAAAAAGAAAAAGAATAAAACAAACTCCATCTCCTCCAATTTCCAGTGGCTTATTTTAGTAACTTCTCTCTTCCTACATAGAGAAAAAGGACTATATTTTCACAGATGGAAATAAGCGACTCTCTTGTGCCAGGATTTGGCAACTGCTGCCCCATATTGGAAGATCTGGGAACTCTAACTGCAGCATATTGTGCAAAATGTATATTATACACAGCATAGTTTGTCTTGTAAAGCAGCAATGTGTTCAAGTGAAGGAAACTGATTTGCATAACAGTTTGGAGAAAATTCTACCCCACAGTGGCAAGTACTGATTCAGACCTCTTTCTCAAAACACTGACATGTCAGTACAGAGATTTGCATGATCTCAAAGCTGAACATAAAACGCTGCAGTGAATCTGCAGTCTTCCTGAGAATTTTTATTCATCCCTAGACATTTGGAGTCCTGAAGGTGAAGACTCACCCATTTCTACATGAATATATAGAATTATTCCTTGCTTATGTATCACAGCACACTGGTTGAAAATGTGCTTTTCAGTCCCGCCATACTGACCATAATATACACGTGGGTGAATAAAAAAAAACGGCAAAGCAAAGGCAAAATAGGTGCTGTAAGACAGCCCTGCTGCAAAGAAGTACAAAACTGCTGATGGGGCTTAGGGCTTGCTTGAGATTCCAATTGCAATTTTATTCCTTTCTGCAATAAATTGGAAGGATATCTGGAAATTAAAGCACTGCAGTTGTGCTGTAGCAAAATAGTGTAAAGAAAATTTTAATGTGTGTTCTGTCAGTGATTCTCCGGGTATTTAACAAACAATTTATCAGCTGCCACTTACACACAGAGAATCTAAGACATACATCAGCTATTTCCTCAGACTCATAACACAGATTTTTGGCAAAGTTGGAATCAGGTCCCATTTCTGCTTTCTCCCTTTGTACATAAGCATGACAGTGGTTGACCTGGCAGCTCATCCAAACGACCCCTACTGAGTTGTGATATTGATTATTTTTGTAGCTCTTAGTTTCATGTTTTTCTTGCATCCACTGGGTTTCAGCCCTCCTTTCTTGGAGTGGGAGAAGAGAAAGCAAGAAATTAATACAGAAAAAAAAAGGGGGAAAACTCCAAACATATCAAGTTACCTTTCTGGTTTACATCACCAGATGTGTTATCATTTTGCTGAAGCCCTGCATGTGAAGGACCCCCTTTTCTTCCAGCCCTGGGGCAATGACTGAAATATAGGGTACTTCTATGAGTAGAGTGCACCTTTGGAAGATTTGGAACAGGTATTCTGGAACTTCTCATTTCAATCCATTTTGAAGAGATTGCAAAATATAGTTAATGACATTGTGCAAAGTAACAGAAGCTCCAACATTCCCCAGGTGAACATGGGACTGCAAACCTGGAAAATTGCAGACTTGCTAACATATTGCTAACATACTAAGTATAAAGTCTGTGCCTTAATGAGATTGTTAGGAATTTTTGTTACCACAAAAATATTCTGAAAAGCTTAATGTCAGTGTTATGGAATGAAAGAAAAAACCCCAACTTTCTTTGGATGTGTAAACCTGAGACTTTTAAGCAATGAGAAGGAAGTAATCCAACTGCTGTTATTCTCAGCACTCATAAGGCAAGTACTTGGCCATACTTGTGTCTGTACTTTGGGGAGGATATCAAATCCTGGAGTTCAAAGGAGGGTCACAGAAACGACACGGGGCCTGGAAAATAAGTCTTCTCAATCAGGGCTTAAGGAGAGCTTCTTATCAGAATAGCTCAAGCATAGATTACAAGCACATGCAGGGAGAAATTCTGCAAAATAAGAAGCAGCCTTTCAGCCTTTTTGTCAAGGACTTTGCAGGACTCATTTTTTCAACACTAACAGTAAAATTCAATTCTTAAACATGGCAATTAGTGAAGATGATTAAACATAGAGAAAGTCAGGGACTGTGGTATTGAGTTCCCAAGGCTGAAAGTAAATCTTTTTAATAAAATTTTTGTTCTCATTGAGCTTTAAGGAAAATTTCTTTGGCATATTATTCTGCAGGTAAGTACGTTGATATGGATGAAGAGGAATTGAGAGGAAATTAAGCCAAATGGAAGGGCAGTCCTTTTAGATGTCCAAACTGATGGACCTGTATATCCTACATCCCCTCACCTTGGGTACAGCTGTAGATGCGTCACCTCCATGATATGTGACACATCATGCTCAGAGGCTTCAATCCTTCACATTAAACCCAGGAAGATTTCTCTAATTTCTGCTTTACATAGCATATTTTATTTTATCTTTTTACCCTGTTAATTTTTCGAAACTGCCACCTTTCTCTTACACAGCAGGGACAGACTGCAGCTGGGGCCTGGATGCTAAGACAGCAGGGGTGGGCAGGGTGCGGTAGCTCTGGGGGAGACTGGGCAGGGATAGTAAACCTGACCCTGACATCGGCTCCAGCAGTGGTGTCCTGTGGCACTCCAACACGGACCCTTATGTGGCATGTGGCTGTTTCAATCCAGTCAATTCTATATCATTTCAGGGCACTCAGCAGCCTTACTGCACCTGACAAGGCCTACAAGAGAGGGACTTGTTACAAGGGTATATAGTGACAGGACAAGGGGTAATGGTTTCATACTGAAAGAAAGTAGGTTTAGGTTAGCTTTTAGGAAGTAATTATTTACTGTGAGGGTGGTGAGGCACTGGAATGTGTTGACCAGAGTAGCTGTGGGTGTCCCATGCCTGGAAGTGTTCAAGGTCAGGCTGTATGGAATTTCAAGCAACCTGGTCTATGGAAGATGTTGTGGCCCACACCAGGGGGTTGGAACTAAACGATCTTCAAGGTCCCTATGATTCTACGATTTGCTGTTTGTGCAGCTCCTCTCTTATGCAGCTTTGCTTCTGAGAATCAAAACATGTTGTGCCATGCCGTGAGGGAGCAGGTGAGATTGATGACAGTCAGTGCTGGCAGGGCAAGGTCAAAGAATTCCTTACCTTCTCTCCTCCCAGTCTCTTTACACACACCTTTTATGACCCACACAATGAGAGATACATTTTGAGCAATGACATAATTGAGTTAAAACCAGAAATTTTCTCTCTGGATTATTCAGGGTATGTCCACATAACTGGGTGAAGTGCAGTAAGGCTGGTAGCAACTCTTCTCTGGATGCTTTTAGCATGGGCTGAATCCAGAGTGATTCTGCCATTTTATAAAACAGTGTCCTATGTAGCTGTTGCAGAGTAGCAGTGATTAGTGACTGACTTGCTTGATTGCAGAAGTCATCAGGCAAACTTTGGGATGCAATTGTACTCAGACCAAGTAAAGAAATAAATTTAGTGAGTGAAAACATAGGCATCCCTGCCAGATGTTTATGGAGAGCCAAGAAAAGAAACAGGATGCTAAGCCCCTCCTGTACTAGTCCGGAAAACAGATCCTGGCTGTGACAAGCAGTGGCTTTCTTTCCTCCATTTTTTTGGTGATGCAACCTGCTTGCTCTAAAACACTCTGCCAGAGTCCCTGTACAATTAACTGAAAAACTTCTGAGCACACATCTCATCTCTCAGCCCTGAAGTCATGCAGGTTGCAGACCTCACTTTTCTTCCTTTAGATCAGAGAAACTGGACATGGCAAAGCTCAATTGAGTCAGCCAGTCTGTGTTTTTGAACAGGAGGCAATAATTCAACAGTTATTGAAAGGACATTGAAACAGTAGGGTATAAATTATTTGACTGTGAAATCAGTGATGGTCTGTCTATTCTTAGGCCAACTCTGTCCTAGTTTACAATGCCCAGGCAGGTCCAAAGCATGCCTGCTGATTGTTGACCCCAGTGGCCCATTTAGCTGTTTATACTAAAAATAAATTAAAATTATGAATAAATAAATAAATAAATGGGTTTTTTTAAAGCTACCAGTCCCTGAAATCTCAGCTTTAGCTTTTGCCTCGGGGATTTGAAGCTGCCAAGGGAAATCCTATACAGGCCCCGTCCACTGAGGCAAATTTCCAAACCCCTTAGACAAGTGCAGTTTTCCAGGACCTGTTTTGATTCTTCAAAGAATACCTGAAGTCTCAATAGTGTCCCTCTCTCTCCAGCCCAGTGACACAGACCAATGAGCCTGACAGACCAATGAGCCTGTTTTCTCTCTCTGAGACAACAACTACGCTTCTGCTTCCTTAGTTATCTTTGTTAAAGGGATTTGTTAAAATAAAACATACATGAGAAAGTAACAACTAATAAAATAAACCAGATTTAAGTCCTTTTCTGTTCACTGAAAACTTTTTCCAGACTACTGTTAGGCATCATTCAAGTTTTAAATCTCTGCGCAAAATCAAATACTGTACCATATAAAGTGAATTACTTGGCAAAATGTGACAGATTTCACAGTGGAAATACTGAAATTATTTTAGGTTTTGGGGGTTTTTTTTGTTTTGTTTTGTCTTTTGTGGTTTTTTTTTTAATCTAATGTTCTTTGTTTCTTTAATAGTCTAAGAAAACAAAGCAAAAAAAAGGTCACAACGGAAGTGTGAGAGGGACTCATAACTTTTTGAAAACAACCACAGGGAGTCACAGGAAGACTGGAAACGCTGATACATGGAAAGATACATATAAACAACAGTATATGACAGGAGGTATCTCCCTAGGCTCCTACTTACCTTTTACCTTATTTTATTAATTACTGCATAATATTCTTACTCCTTAGAGCACTTCCCTCACTAGCATCATCAGTATAGGTTCCAGAAAATGTCAGCTGAAAGCCCGCAAAGAGGTCACAAAACACGAAAATTCCCCACTCTGTTTAAAGCATAGGATAACATTTTCATTAATAAACACTTGTTTTTTTAAAAAAGACTATTGAATAGTTTAATGATTCTACTTTCATCTCAATCTTGCAAGTTTTTCCTTCTTCTTTCCTTCTCTTCATTTTGCACCCCCCCCTTTTTTTTTTAAACACAGGGAAAATTTTAGAGAATACCATTCAAACCAAAACTGCTGCTTTAGAAAATCAATTTCATAAAATCAAAAGGGAATATTTGAAAAGAAAAATGTACAAACCACAGTATTTCATAAAAATCAAGTAAAATTGTCCCTTCTCCCTTTATTCAATAGGGAAATCTTAAATTTTTTTCTCCACACTCAAGATTTCAGTGTTTCCAACTTCATAAGGAAAATAATGGGGGAAAATGAACATGAGCAGAAAATTTAGAATAATTTTGTGCATAAGTTCAAACATGGAAAAGAAGCATCACAGTGGCAGATAAGATCAGTGACCCAAGATATTATTTATCACACTTCTGTACATTACAGGGGTCTTCTTATTGTTAAGAACCAATGTTTCTTTGAGAAATAAGGGAGTGTTTTTAACCTAAGGACAGAATCACAAAGAAGCCTGCCAGTGTTAGCCTTTTCCAAAAAACAGTGGGTAGGATCAAGATTAGACTGCAGGATCAAACATGAAATGATAGCTTGCTTTATTCCCAGCAGTTTTAATGCATGGAGATGAGAGTTTCTTCACAAATATCTGACTTAGGTGGTGCTTCCAAGCCCAACGTCAGAAACAGAAGAAATGAAAGAATTGTTTAATCAATGGCACTAATATCCATGTCCTTTGATATCATGACAGTTACCCACAGATATTAAAATTCTAGGATTGTGTAACATTTTCCATGGATTGTCCTTGTGGTTTCCAGCAACAACCACATTCACAGGAATCTCAAGCAATGCTCCTGATGGAGCCCTGTGGTGGACAGAATCTACTGACTACTACCAAGTCACTTCCTAGTTTTAGTTTCTGAAGCATGTATTTTACTTTTCAGCAGATTGCAGGGTAGATTGGCACCAACAAAACTGATAATTTAATTCACTGATTGGAAATATCTGGAGGATACAGAATTCTATGGGTGAAAAACAAGACAAGAAACCAAATGGGCGATTTCGGAAGAATATAGAAAAGGGCATTTCAGCAGAAATTTAAGCCTAGGAAAGAGAAGTTACTACAGCATTATGCTGGGATTCAGGGAATCCCCAGTTTAATTCTAGCTACTTATCTGTCAAACAACTGTTTTGATTGCCTAAGCTTCCTGATCTAAAAATGAGATCACAGAATAGGATATTTCTGTAAAGTGTTTTGAGATTTAAAGTGAATATTTGGCATAAAGACTTACTTCTGTTATAGACAAAGTCATTAGCTATGAAATTTAGTCTATGCATAAATCAATCACAGTTTGCCAAACTTTTAGGTTTTTGTATTTGAAATTTACTGTTTGTGGAACAATGCTGTATTTGTAAGGTGGCTGAACAAGAAATTTTTCTGTGGTGTGTAATTTCTATTGTTCACTCCTATTTATTGTAAAGGAAATAGATCATGTTGTACCAGGACCAAAGGTGGTATTAGCTAGTAGGTGCCTTTGCTATTGAAGTAATAAATTATCAAGTTTTTACATCAGCTTTACTAAACAGGCAACTCTATATTCATAAGCTGAACAAATGAAGCATTGTTTCAGAGGAGAGATTCTGATTCAGAAAGGATTCCAAATTTCATTGCACAGAACTGATAAAAGAAACACTTCCCCCTTTTACTACAGGTTAATATACAATTACACAGAGAAAAAGCACACAGACCTAGATTACTGACCAGAAATAGTTGGGAAGTAGCTGGAACAATTACATTTATACTGTCACCATCCCTCTACATTTCATCCTAAAATACATGTTCTCATTTGCATCTTATTAGACCCCTTAGCAAGGCAGTAGATGTAAAAAAATGTCCAGAATTAAATCTGCTACTGTTTACACACTGACTATGATTCTTTTTTACTCTCACTCTTTGGCCTATGTAATTTTATTTCCATGCAAAGAATTTGGCCCTTTGGCACATTAGAGAGAATCCAAAGGACTAACCTTTTCGTGTTGGGAAACAGCTAATATTCCTGCCAGTGAGCTAAAGCTGGAGTATCCCTTTGTCATGGCCAAATTTATGACATGGATCAAAAACTATAAAAAGCTGTGTTGCATCCTGCCATTAAGGAGAATTAATATTTTCAGTGGTATGTTAACCAAAGTTTTTCCAGTGTCTCTCGTTAAAAGCAGATTGTTGACTTTTCATCCTGGTGTGCCAAACATTTTCACTGAAACCCTAACAAGACTTTCATCTTAGAACCATTATTCCTTAATGGACTTGGATAGGGGCAGTGTACGGGAATGGATTTCCTTTTCAGCTCAGCGCAATGGCCCATCATTAGTGTGCTGGGTCCTGGAGAACCATTACACATGCAAACATTTAAAGTATTTCCAGGGTAACTACTTTTCTTTCCTGAAATACAATTCATGTTTTATCTATTATATTTAAGGAACATTTGGTCACATTTCACCTTTCAAGTATCTCTACTATGATCACTTCTCATTCTGCTGTATAGTAAAAGTCATGAGTGAGATGAATGAGATCATGCACAAAAACATTTTTTATGGAGTGGATTTTCTAGAACTTTCCCCTCATCTTGGGCAGTAAATCTGTCTCTGAAAACCACGAAGCGCAAATGCTGACCATTTGACAAGAATACAGTATGACGACATCACTCACCACTTATTTCTTACTATTGGGTAGATAATAGCATTCATATTTGGCAAATAAAAAAATAATCTGCTGTTTGCCCTTTCAGTACTTCTATTTTTAATGATGTTTCTATTCATTCCTGTTTTCCTACTGGTGTTGCCCTAATATATGTCACCAAACAGAACTCACTAGCTTTGCAGGAATGTTGGTTTTGTTTTTTTCCAAGCTGACACATGCAGTGTCAACTGCTTTCAGAAGTTGTCCATTCCTCCTGTTGAGCCCTCTCATTCCTAATATGTACTTCTAAAGATTCCTTAACAATTACATACACAGATGCAGTTTTGGAAACTTTCAACCTTTGACGGTATTTTGAATCATGGCCGTATTGGCAGCAAATGAACTCAAAAGTAACAACCCTGGAGTGTGATACCATCAGTTCTAAGAAGCTGTGTAATATTTATATGTCTTCATTCAGACTTTATATCAAATGTAACGGGCTTTGCAACCTTCATTAAGATAAGCTGGCACCCAGAGGTTACCATATGTTCCTCTTTTTAGACTAGTATTTAAGCGCAGATGTATATTTATTTTTCCACTCTACAGTCCTCCCTGAACTGTTCTACTGCAAAGCTAATGAAACCATTGCTTTAATCCCTGCTGGCCTTCAGGGTACATCATATGGTCCTTACTATTTAAGAATTCTTTTTTGTGTGCTTTTTATTTCCTTACTTCTGCAGTATTTATAACATCCCAGTTCAAGAGGCTTTGCTTTTTCTATGGGCGTCGGGAAACTAAAACATTCAGCATCACACTGAAGGTGGAACTGAAGCCAAACTGCCTAAGTCAGATGCAGAACAGTTCTTCCTCCACCCTTCCCCATTTGCCCAGCATCTTCTTAATTAGTGGAGTTGTACAGGATGGCCTTCATTAACAGGCTTGTCAGACATTTTCAAGTTGGGCTGCTCACCATTCTAATCCAAAGACCCTTCTTTTATTACAGCGATTGTTTATTTAGACAACACAGTTACTACAAACTTCCAAATACTGAACCCAAGGTTATTAAGGCTCTGCAACGGACACTAGCAACCTTCTTTATAGCAGATTAAGTAGTCTAAAATTTCTATTATTACACTTTCTGCATTGTAATGTTTCCACATTTTCTTCAGGCCTGATCCACCCATTTGAATTAGTGAAAGCATCACATATATGATGGGTGATTTTTAATGAATTTTTTTTATAAGAAAAAGACCTCAAATCATTTGAACTATGGAACCCTTTCGACTGCCTTGAGTCACTCACGTAACCTCTAGTCAAAAGAGCAAGCATAGAGCATGCTGAAGGCTTTAAGACCTCCAGAATAAAAAGGCTACAGATTTGGCCCCATATTTTTCATTCCCTTTCTGCAGTGGATGAATTCCTCGATGCTTGATACTAGTCTATAAGATTAGACTTTTATACTATGTTTTATACTTCAGCAAATCCCACTGAACTCATTCTGGTTTATGCTTCTTCTTAGTGGAGACTATTATATGTAAACTGAATCTCTTAACTATATCAAATCCAATATAAACACCCTCTTTATAAGACACACCTCACTCTAATGCTCAGTGTGGAACTCCTAACAAAAATTATAAATGGAGTGCTTTGTTCAGGCATTTAACTCTTTCATTTCTAATATCAAATCACAATGCTTAAGCTGTTTTTATTTTTCACTTGAAAATAAATATTAAGGGAAGTCATAACTTAACCCATATGATGCGTTTGAGGAGATCTGGGAAAAGATTTTAACAAGAGAAGAAGACTTAGGATGTGACTTCGCCAAAATTTTGAGGTTTTTAATCTCACTTTTTGGAGGGGTGTCTGGGAAGGAGTGGGGGGAGGGGGAATGTGCTAAAACTTTGCTAATTGTTGGAGAATTCAAACCTGTTTTCATTTATTTTAAATTATTACATAATGGAAGTGGGATGCTATAATTCAACCCAAATGGACGACTTCAATAAGCGGGTGGAAATGATTCAGTACATTAAAGAGAAGCTGTTTCAATAACAAATCTTTATTATAATCAGGAGTGAAGTGGTTAATTTAAGTTTTTGCTGAAAAACAGGCTGGCAAAAATGTTTCCAGGGATGTGGGGATTTTTTCCTTTTACTCAGTAGGGGTTTGGAGAGGAGGTTTGGAAGGGAAGGAGGGCTTTGGTTCCAGGATCCCCGCATTCCCACGAGTTCCATTAAGGAAGGGGGAAGGGCTTCCTGCTGAGGCAGCCATCTGCAGCTTTCTGTGAACAGCAGGAACCAAAGGCCTGGTAAAAGGAGAGTAAACCCAGGGTGACAATTTTGTCTGCAGTCAAAAGTCAGAATGTGGCTTATTTTTTACTATTAGTCATGTTGTTACTACTATTATTATTAAGGAGGAGGGAGGGTTTCTCTGGCAGAATTAGCAGGTCTATAATGGAATATTAATTACAATCAAACAATAGGGTTACAGGCAGAAAAGTGTCTAGCACAAACACACCCTGACAGCCTCCCCTGGAATGCGCCATCGACAGCAAGCTGGGATTGTCATCATCCAAGCTACTGTCGCTCTGCTGCAAACTATCTGAAGTCCATGCATGTCTGAGGTCCCTTAAGTTATTGCTTTCTAGGCTAGAGTAAATTAGACCTGGATTTTTGTAAAGTGCTGTCACTTAATATCTATTTTATTAAGGTTATTTTTATGCCCGTAATTTGAGGGTAACACATCTGTTATTTCCTCTACTGCCTGGCTTTGGTGAACATTGCCTATGGAAAGTAACAAAGAGTGACACTGGAAAAAATAACAAGGGTGTTTTAACTTCAACATCTGGAGAAAACAATATTAAGGAAACAGGAACAAATAGGTACAGTAGCCTACAAAGCAAGAGTCCACTTTTTAACAACAGTACATAGTTTATACAGTACAGTAGATTTTTATGATTTTAGTCTGGGCAAGCTGATACAAAAAATAAGGTAGAAAAATCTCATTAAAGAAGCAGCAGTTCCAGCTCTTCTTTAGGTCATCCTAATGCCAAAACCCCAGGTACAAAGGGAGAGGAAAAAAAAGTATTAATATCCCTTCCAGAAAAGACTTTCAAAATTCCATCTCAAAAGCTTCCTGTTATGTAGTTTTCTTTAAGTTTTTTCACTGCTTCATATACGTCCCCGGCTGCTACCTAGACAGATGCAGAAAACTCTACTGTATCATATGGAACTTGAAAACTGAATTAAGCATTCCTGTGGAGTGATAAAAATCAAGATTAAGAGACCAGTGGTAGTTTTCGGAGAAAAAAAATTGTCAATTATAAAACTGTTAATATTTGCATTTACATTATAGAATATTAAAAAAATAAATCAGAAAATGTATCAAATAACCCTTTAGGGAAAGAAATGCATTCACCATACAAATATCTGCTTGAAAATACCACATTTCAATACTAATTTTCTCTTTTTAAATTTGATAGATTTATTTTACAATGTACATTCCTAAACCCTCCCATTTGTTGTCTGAATTCCTGTTTGTGACCTTGGAATTCCAAATTTATTATGTCATCCTCTGCCTTTTTTTCCACGGTCATTGTATTAGAAAATGAAAACAGCATGAAAATACTTCCCTGTCCCTTCACACCCTCTCCTTTTCTCTTGTTAACAAGTATTGCCTTAGAAATCTTGTTTTTTTAAACGAAAGGGTAGCTTATACTTACAATACTTTGCAAAATACAAGGTCTAGCTTTGTTTCACAACATTAAGGGATAGGTGGAGCAGAAGCTGCTCATTTCTAGCTACTGTTTTGGGGTATAGAGATTTCTGCCTTCATTTAATTTTTCTTTTCTTTTTTTTTTTTTAAGGAAACAACTGATAAGACTGTTGAAAGAGTTCCTGCCTTCGACTCTCAAAAAAGGAGATTCTGCTTTCAGTGGCATGTGATTATTTTAGCAGTTTTCCTCATATAAAGGCTACACATAAGCAAAGACTCTTTCTCCTGCCAGTAATGAGAAGTAGATAGGTGGTGGTTAAGAACAAATGCCAGTAATGGCTGGACCGTTGCTTGTGACAGCAAAAGCCAGAGGAAATCACTACACACCTAAACAGTAGATCTGCTTTTTGGTTCTCAGTGGACATGCCCTGGCTCAGTAAAGGACTCCTGCATTGGAATAGGTTTGGTTTCCATGCGAAGATAAAGGTATTTTTCTGAGTAGGTTTTCTGTCTGGATGCATGAAAGTGACTCCAGGCACAGGTGAAATTACTCCAGCTCCTGGCTGAATATCCCAACCAGGCCGCAATACAACAGGCTGCAGTGCAAGAGAAATTCAGTCGTGAGAAATTCTACGTACAAATGATATCTGATTAAAGCATTAGTCCAATGTGAAATCTGACATAATGAATGGCAGCCTAACCCAGAAAATCCTCCTTATTTTAATAGGTATTACAAATGCTCAACACCTCACAGGATTAAGTTCAATGTCAACTTTAAACACAGCTTTTACTTCACAAATACTAATCTTTCTAAAGAAACTTTGGGATCCAAACTCACAAAAATCAACTTAAAAAATATTTGTCTGCTTTTAACACTACCAACTTAGACCACAAGGTATGTACACTCCCAAGAAGAATACAAAAACCTATTTCTAACTTTAAATCATAAAACATTGTTTTATTCAGATGAGGATGCAGATGTAAACCAGTTTCCCAAAGCTGAAACAAAACTGCTAAAGCAACACAGGCATTATACCGTTTTACAATAAAAGCTCAAAAACCCTCTGAAAACACCAAACAGCTTTGCCTTAGTAACTTTGCTTTTTAAAAGGTCTCACAGCCAACATGATTATTTTGAAGGAAGATGATTTTCCTACTTTTCTTCCTGAAGCTGTTAACCCATGTTTGGAGAAGTTTTCCTTCTGGATACACACCAGGCACTCTCACAGAATTTAAGATATTTAATGTCGAAATGTCGATCTTTTTCTTGCATGTGTTTATAAAGCTTCATCTGTGATTGCTCTATATCACCTGCTGCAGGAAACACCTTAAATTTCAGTGGATTGAAAACACAGTAGGCATTACTGATGAAAGGTACAACATCTGTTTAAATGGCATCTAGGGTTTTTCAGTTGGTTAATAGTTTAATAGCTTTAGCTATCAGGGAAATGCAGTACCTATGGGTAGCACCTCAGAAAAACATGCAGGCATAGTATATGCATTCATAAATGAGTAAAATTTATCACTGAATATACGGGTCTCAGGAGACCTCTTTATCACTTAAGTCCTCAAAGTAAGGCTCCAGTGGGATTTGAAAAATGTGTGGACTTTTTTCCAGCCCTGTGAGGTGAATTATACCTAGTGAAACTACAGATATGCCTGTGCAGACAGGTGCAAGCAGTTCCCTCAATTCCTCTGTGTCTCTGGCCCCAGCCAGCTGCAGCCCAGCTCCAACCCAAAAGCTACACAAGCACGTTTCTCTGAGATGTACAGTCATTGGCTTGAGCACTGTCAGCCTTCAAACATGCTAGCTAAGAATCTACCAAATAGTTCCTCAAGTGAGCTTTTAGTTAAAGCTGTTTAGTACGCAGAACACTTAGAAATAAAATCGAAGAAAGTAATGAAATCTTTCTTGATCCCTTCAAACATTAAAAAAACCAACATATGAACAAAAGGTATAGCAATACAAATGAACTTAAAAATATATTACAGAATCATAGATAATCCAGAAGGGTCATCAAATCCCAACTCCTGGCCCTGCACAGGACACCCCAAGAATCCCACAATGTGCCTGAGAGCATTGTCTAAACCCTTCTTGAACTCTGCCAGGCTTGGTGCTGTGACCACTTCCTGGGGAGCCTGTTCCAGTGCTCAACCACCCTCTGGCTGAAAAACATTTCGTGATATCTAGTGTAAATCTTCCCTGACACAATTTTGTGCCACTCTCTTGGGTCCTGTCCCTGATCACCAGGGAGAAAAGATCAAAACTGTTCAGTGAGCATTATGCTACAATTTTTTTTTAAATTGACTGAATTTGTAAAAGAAATGAGGTCAAGAGACCAATATTTTTTTTTTAATTCTGATATCATTCCCCATTTATAATATGTGCCATAAAATGAAGTGGAGAAGGAAATGAAGCAGAGAAGACACAGCTTTACTTCACAGCTTTACTGGCAGTTTTTGTACAACCAAAACAAACTATCCTAATTTTTTTTATATATACTGGGAGTTTACCAGTTCAAACGCTACCCAATGACCCTAGTTCACTAAAGTGCCTGCATTAAAGCATTTTCTGAATGTGCAGAATAAAGCAAAAGCTTAAATTAAAGCATATGCTTAAGTCCTGTTCTAAGCTGGAACATTACTGTTCACATAAATTGCAGTTGCAAGGCAAGCCATTGTTCTAAAAATGACTCTGAAATTATTCTAAAAGCTATCACAGAAATCTGAGTAATTCATAATACCAGAAAGTCAACAGGAAGACCAATATTTGTCAACTGGTGTTTGGAGCAAGTTATTGATTCCCAAGTGAAGCAAGGTTAAAATGTTATAGCAACATGATCTGGCATGATTTTTCAAAAACTTACAAGCAAGGGAAATGCACCAGGGAATGCACCCAGGGAGCATTAGGCCATGCTTCTGAGAAGGCTGGATTTAAGGGTAGAACTCTGAGGAAATCACAAAGAAAAAAGTCATATGTCTTTCAGTCCCCAAGGATCTGCTTATGAATTTATAGCCAAGGACATGAATCTCTAGGTTACTTGTGCTTCAGATCTGTCAGAAAGAAACTTTTCCTTATTAACTCTTCCACACCACAGATAATGCTCCTCTTCATAAACTAGTACTCTATTCTTTCTATGAAATGTAGAGCAAATAAAATAATGATTTTAAAAAAGAGAGAGAAAATAAGTCTTTATTCACCATGAGGAGGAAGGAATAGAGTCAAAACAACTTCATTCCCCTTTGTTTTCCAATCTGATTTTGAAAAAGAAAATGAGATAAGCTAAGGGAAAAGAACTCTGAAAGATTTCCGAGCTGAAATCTCATAGGTTCAGCACTAATCAAGGAGAATTTGCAGGAGCTGTGACAGATGTGAAGGAACCGTACAGTGCAAAAGAAATGGAAAATATTTACAAGCCCAAAGACTGTTGTCCACTAGTGCTCTCAACCAAGACACAATGTCTCCCTTCTCATGTTCCAGTGTGATAAAAACTCATTTATGGAATAAACCACAAGAAAGGTAGGGGTCATTACTTCTGTGTTTGTATTAGACCTGGCTTCTTCTTAATTTTAACATATGAACCCTGAAACAAATATCCATTTCCTTTGTACCATGGGAAGAGGAGGCCTTTTCAAGCACAAAAAAGTAATTGAAAAAAGATATTTTCTGGTTTTAATAAGAACTAAGCCAACATGATATAAAAACCGTCTATGTTTTGCAACACCTGTCACAACTTCAAAGAACGTGAGAAGTGGCTATTGCAAAAAATAACAGGTGTCAGCCTAGAGATGTGAGGTCCAATATGTGGCAGAAGCACAGCAATTCAGGCAATTGCTGTTAATAGAACACACAACCCAAACTCCCCTCAAAAAGCAAAATAGCAAAAGCCCCTTATGACCCACAAGTCAGAGTGGATATTTTTAAAACTCTACATGTTCATATTATCTCATAAGTAATATATCATTGAAATACGCAAAGGGATTCAAAAATAGATTGGAACAAAACTGAGGTTAAGAAACCAAGCATTCAGGGCCAGGAAAGAGAGAAATAAATACTGGTGTTTTAAAATACAGCCTAGCAAATGTTGATAACTGATAAAAAAAAAATGCAAAATGGCTCATCAGCTAAATACTGATAGAGATCGCATGATCTGGGAAAGATTAGGTCTCAGACTGGTCATAAGGGCTGCAAGGTATGCAAAAGCCTCTAAAGATAGATCTCTGATACAACTCTGCAAACTGGATAGAGTTCTATAGTTAGTCCAAATGAGGATATAGCGAGTGAGAGAAACATTGGAGGTATTACAGAACTGATCCTAAAAAAAAATTAGAAGTTAAATGAAATTTGCCTACAAGCTCCTGCCTCTCAATACACTGCAGATCAAGGGACCATAGCTGAAATCCCAGGATGGCTCATTTATTATAATTTGTTTATGATTTCATAATTTTTAGTGTACTGTCGCTAAGTCTCTGCTAAAAGCAGGCATTAAAATTTTTGAGGCGTTAACAACGTAAAATTTCCTTTTCTTTCTTTCCAGCTACCCAAGAGGGACAGAGAGAGTAACATCCGATTAGTAAGCACGCTTCCTCTGTGATGCTAACTGTGAAATATGTAGCTGGCCCAGCATATTAACAAGGAGTATGTGCATGAAGCATAGAAACACACTGGATTGTTTGAAACATAGCAACAGGATGGGTTACAGGGTCCTTCCTCACTGCTATCTAATTTAGCTTATTGAGGGTTATTCATGGTCTGGGCCCCCTGAGGAGCTGTCATGGTGACTCATGACAACCCCATATCCGGTGTGTTTGCCATCATGCTATGGTGTATGGGAACAGAGCAGCTCTTGCTTTAGAGATAGGCAGATGTGCATTGGATGTGGGGTTCTCAGGAGGGATTAGGTGATTTGGACATTTTCTCTCATTTGCTATTACTGCACCTGGGGAGCCTATCTAATAGCAAAGCAAAGTCACTGAGATGCTTTGGAGATCCTGGGCCTGAATTTCAAAAAAGCCTTGTTCTTAATTATAAGATTGAAGAGTGTGAATCTGTTTAGCAGATGAACAACTTTTGCTTCCCATGATTAAGAAAACAACCAAAACAGTGTTTGGGACCGGTTAAAACCACAAAGGGTACACCTAGAATTAAGGTAGTTTCTTATTGTTTTTAATGAGACACCTTTTTCTCCTTCAGTGCTATTCCTGCATCTCTTAACATAAGTCTTTTTGGTTATTGCCTTATTTGAGGGAAAATTCTAATAATCCCAGTTTGTTCGGAATGTATTTCTTCAGATTGCTGGAATCTTATTTTGGGAAAAATGACTGAGGGCCTTCAGTGTTTTTTTTCTGTCTTACAGGTGGTACAACATTGATTGCCAGCTGGATGAATGCAAGTAGAAAGTCTTCCTAAGGTATTAGAATCCTGCCAGATATTTTGCTTTTCTTGTTCCATGCAGCTTAGAGCAACAACATTCCAGACAACACTTTTTACTGAATACATAGCGCAGGATGCTCTCTCAAAACTAAGGGCTCTGCTCAAATTACCCAATTAATTTTATTCTCAGATGCTGAGAACTTAAGGCTGTGCCAAATTAATAAAAATAATTTTTGTTCCAAATGTTTAACTGACAACAAAAAAACCCCACCTTTGAAACCCATATCTGAGTCAAGGTAGAGAGAATTTTATCAGTATTCTGCAGCATGCTTTGAAATTCCAAAAGTAGTTTTTTATCTAGGTCTTATTGATATAAGTTAGAAATCCAAATGTTCTATAAATGCAGAAAGAGTACAGACAACGGCATATTTGTTAAGCAACAGTGGTCAAAATCTCCCCAGTTCCTTCAAAACCCCCAGTCAATGTTTTTCTTTAAAGTTATGTTCCATGATTCAAGCTCTTGAGAATTTAAGTTCTTTGCTTCTTTGCTGGCTTAGCCAGCTCAGTCAGGTCTTTGTCAGCAGCTGGGAAGGATTGCACGTACACAGCTACCAGTTCATTTAGGACCAAACTCTAGTACATTTATTCATGACGGGCAGGAATTTACCCTCCCCGCATTACTTTTAATAGGAATTCATTGGGAGAAAATGCTGCCAAAGTCCAGTGCTTAGTTGACAAATTGATACATTTACCAAACAGGATTGGAGTCTGTAAAATGCAACTCCAAAACAAAAGTTTCAGGTTTCATTGCAGTAGCCAAGAAGGTAACATTTCCTGATCTCTTGAGAGGAGTTCTTGGCATCATTTGCAACTTTAGCTTTTTACCTAATAGTACCCTAGAAACTGTAAAATATTCCAATTTTAATGAACAGAAAAAAATAGAGTTATGACAAGGGGATAACTGAACACTAGCTCTCCTCTCAGCAGACAAATACCTCTTGTAATTCTATTTTCCTTCATTAAAGACTTCCTAACAATCTTTTCTTTCTCCTTCTCTCATGTGTATAAAGAGGAAGATAGACATAAAGAGAAACATTTTACAGAAGAATCGTCTGACCCAGGCTCTTCCACAGACCTCAGTGAACCTCCCTGGCAATGAAACACAGAGAGGAAACAGGTGTGGGAATGAGCCACGCACACACTTCCCTCAACAGTGGCCACAAAATTGAGACACAACAGCTAAATCCACTCCTGCAGAAGCAATGTCTGTGACATAAATTCAATTAGTTTTGTGATAAACTGGCAACAGTGCGAGGAACCATTTTGAAAAATAGGAGTAGTGGAGAGTATTTCTCTAAAAGATGTCTAGGGAAAGAAAACAAGGAAAAGCTTTCAGAATCAAAGAATACTACCTGATAATTCTCTAACTACTAAAAGTGGTATCTCTTTGCAGCATCTACTGTGCCTTTGATGTTGTATGTTTTTTAGTCTTCACAGAGGAGCTAAATTCTTAGTTGTGTTCATCTGTAAATTATAGAAGGCTTTAAGGATCTTTGATCTGTTCTGTATTTCCACAGCATCTATCAAAATGGAGCCTTGCTTCAAGCCTGGGTCTACAAAAAATGACAAGAGACAATCTATAGCTTTGCCTGTGGTCACTGATTCCTAATTTTTTATTAGCACATCACAAATGGAAGGGTTTCACTTCCATATAATTCAAAAAATGATAAAATTTTATATTAAAATGGTAAGTGATTTTTCAAAAATATTTACTTATGGTTTTCTCTTCTCATGCAGACTGAAACAATGTGCAGTATGCTTGCTTTCTAGTTATTCTAATGATTCTGTAAAGTTTTTTGCTTTAGACACCAAGCAAATTTTTATCAGTGATTGTGTTTTTGTCTTGTTCACTGTGCTTCTTTAAGTGGTATACAGATGCATTATCTTCACTTTTCACTGAAAATCATCCCCATCACCTATGGATCATAAATCCTACAAAATGTATGTTCTTTCTGCTTTACTGAGATTGACCAAGGCACACACTGCAATTTTTAAAATTGGAAAGGAGATGGACCTTCTACACAGATGGTGGTTTCTAAGCCATAACAAATTAACTGATCAAACTGTGTAATATTCTCTGCATCGCAGAGTTCATTCCCTACATGATGATATTCATCACCCACCCTCTTCCTTCCTCCACAGACTCTCAGAAGATTCACACTGTATCCATTTCCAGCACTCCTCTCAGATTCCCCAGGCAAATGCCAATCAAAGCTTCCTTTGTTGGTGATATGTACATTCCTTCATGATCTATAAAGGGTAAGTATGTCCCAACTTTCTTCAGGCTATCATAGGCACGTGCAATATTATTGTCCCATAGTTTATCTTACCATACCCCAGAGAAATCTCATCATCCTGTTTTCTTTATATGGGCTACAGATGTCTTAGCCAAGCTTCCTCACCACTGAGTCACCGACCAGGATTGTTTACGTCTTCGTAATGAGTCACCTTCACGATTTGGCTCATTGTCAATACTTGTGCTGATGGCTTCAGCCAGTCTCTGCTTTGTCTCATTCTCCTTCATCTTGTCAGTGTAGTTGTACCTGTTGGGAGTAAGAACACAAAATGGCTCTCTCAAACTTTTCCTTTTCCTTTATGTATGCCACTTCATGTTCACTGATGTCACTTTATATCTCTATATTGACTGCTGTTCCAAAACTTTGACTTTCATGTTGTTCCAAGTTCCTGTGCCACAGGAAATCCAATCCAAAATTCCTTTTTTGCATCCAAGAATATCACTTGATGTGCAAAATCTTTATGTGCCATATCTTTGGTCAAATGTCAAACTGCATTCAATATGTGTCTTTCATCCTCTTCATTTATAAATAGGGATATTGTGAATATTGCAAATATCTAGGAAGTTTTAGAAGTCATGTTGCTTTTTTCCGTATGATATCTTTTCACTTGCTGGAATGTGTAAATGACTAAGTATTCTGCTGGCCCAAGAACTTTCCTTTTTGCACTATCCATTGCCTTAGAGGTTCATTTTATGAATGTTCTGTATTTATTAATTCTTTCCTTTTCTAATCACTTTGTTTAGTATGTCCACTCAGCACCTCACTCCCCCTTAGATCTAAACTCCCTGCAATCAGGGGTTGGCTGGGCTCCCAGAGCTAGTCAGTCTCATTTTCTCTTTCACCTTCAGGCTTTCTTGTGCTACTTCAGAGCTATTATAGTTGTTTCCAAAACAGCACGGATATTTTAACATCTTCATTGTATCATAATTTCCTAAATTTACACTGCAAATATGTTTTTATATTATTTCTTTTGTTAAAAAAAAAAAAAAGTACTTGTTAAGTTCTGTTTAGGAACCTTTCACAATTCCAGTTCACAATGCACAGGTTGCATTTGCTTTGCTGCATAAAAAATCTTACAGCAACTGAATTGGGGTGAGAGTTAAAGTACTGCCTTGAATTAGAACAGGTTAAGAAACCAAAAACAGAAAGTCAGAATTAATAATCAGTTTTCAGGGAAAAGGTTAACAGGAAGATGACCAGAACTGAAGCCAGTTTGCCAGGTTGGGGGTGGGAAGGCTGGGGTGAGTGGTGGTATAGAATGTAAAGATGTGAATAAAAACATTATTCTATTTAATTATTATTAAAAGTATAAATAAATCATACCTAAGCTTTTTGCAACTTAATCCATGGAAATCTCACCCTAAAAAGTCCTTTAAGGATTTGCTTAATAAGTTCCAACATAAGCCCTATTTTCATTCAAAACTACAGATTTGTGGATATAAACATGGCCTTATCACATTTTTAAATACCAAAGTCGTTGTGCAAAGGGCAGAATATCTTTGAAGATCTACAAATTCTGTGTCTACAAGACACAGATATTCTAAAAAGTAAATGAATTCTTTAATTCTTCAACTTTATTTATTGATCTTACCTACAGTTTCTTTAACATGCTAGCTTTAACCAGACCCACCTATCCATCCAGAAAAAGGGGTTTGTGTCCTTTAATACCAGTTCAGATTAATGGCCAGCCCTATTATCCTGTTTATTTTTAAATCAATCTGGATAAACAAATCCTTCCATTTGTCATTTTTGTTTCTCTTTCTGTAATTAATCCTCTGAGAAGTTACAAATTAAACAGCATTTACTCAGCCAAAATGGAAACTTCATATAGTAGTTTCTTTCATAAAGCACAAATCAAATATAAATTCACATTTTTTGAATATGGAAATACTTGTAGTGATGAAAGTTATACTTAGCACATGTGGAATGTGTGCTTCGTTTTTTTAAATAACAGTGATGCCAGTGAACTTCAAGATGATGAAGTTTAATGGGCCCTGGAACCTGCTCAGATCCAGCTGCCTCAGTCCAAATGCTAATGGTGAACTGTAAGCAGGAAAACTCAAGAGTCTGAAAGACTCGTTGCCCTGGTGTGAAATGCTATTTGTGCCAGTGAGAGGAGCTGCTGGCTGGTTTATGTGATTGAAGGATTAAGAACATTGGCCAACATGAGGTGCATCTTTATTGCAGACAGGATTCCACTATGAAGCTCTCCCTGATATTATGACCTTTTTTAGATGAGGCCAAGAATAGTGCTGCTTGTATTGCTTGGGACGCCTGAGGTATTAATAAAGAGAGCAATAGACACTGTGCTGGATTCCAGAGGTGAAGAATGATGTAATAAGAATTTTTTGTTTTCAGATGCTGGACCTAATTTTGGTGCTTTTCCATGTGTGGTTCTGGGTAAGAGACCTAAAGCTGTGCCAACTAGCTGTTTGTCCAATCTGGAAAGACATGACCATAAAACAAAGGAGATTCACTATGGGTGTGACAGAGCCAATATCCCAAATTCTGAAGGTTTTCTATTAAGCTTCCATTCAGTGATGCACTCCTGCCTTAAAAGAACTCCCAACAACCAACAAACAGCAACAAAAAATTCTATTCAGATTAAGGAAAACCCAATTTACCCTGGACTTGGCTACTCTGACAGTATAGGACAAGATAGTCTCAGTCTTGCAGTTTAGTCAAGTGTTATGCTATCCATCAAAATCTGGGATGATACATGACCAAAATATGGAACATCTGTAAATTGTTGACAGCCTCAGCATAATTTTAAATTAGAAGATATGTTTTGAATGTTTGCTCACTGCTAGATAAACCAGACATTTTAAAAACACAAACCCCAAATTATTTATGGGCAAACCAATAAAATCCCCATTCCAAAACCATAACTACCCCAGCCATGAATGCTGAGCTCACCTCTGCTGCTACAGCTAATAGGAAAACTGATGCACTACTTAACCTAGGCATAATTAAGAAAATAAGAAGTATGCTAATGGATTTTTCAATTATTTTGCTAGATATCTGCCAGGGAGAAAGATGCTGATCCTCATTCTGTTGTTGGGTCTAGTAAACAGTGCAGTGACTAAATAAAGCATATGTTAACATGAAGCCCAACACATAAAAATTGAGAAAGTAGTGTGCAAAATTGAAACAAAGGCCCAGGAGGGAATTGGAATTATGAACAATTTCACAAGGGATTGATTTTTTTTTTTTACTATTTTGATTTATGTGCTGGGTCTAGAACATGAGAGTGCACTGATGGCAATCCAAAGAGGCATACATAAGCATACAAGAGGACAAGAAAACACACTGAAAGAACTGAATATTTTTGAATTGAAATGAGATGACACTCAGTAGTGAGAATATCAAAACTTGCATTGAAACCTAAGAACTAAAACTTTGGAAAAGATTCAGTAAAGTTGCTCTGGAATTACCAGACGACTGCAGGAGGCTACATGAGCAATGTTTTTTTAAGATGACACTAGACAAAAAGTAGCAAATTTGGTGTCAGTTGTGCAAGGTTTGGGAGGCCTTATCTGCAATACTACACACAGCTTTTCTTCAAGGAAAATGAATTTATCACTAGCACAGGTACAGAAATAACTTACTAGGATCATTGGAGCAGCTTTATAAAATTAAATTGGGTGGTCAAGTAAACATCAAAAATGCAGAATAGTTATATAAGCCAACAGACAGGACTGGCACAATAATAAGACAGCAGGCACTGGTCATAAATTAACTAAGGCTGGGAATTGAAGGATGGTTTCCAGCCATTACAGCAATAACTTCTGAAGGATGAACTGCTCCAGAGTAAAGAGGCAAAATTCATAAACACTTAACAAACTATGAAAATACAGAATAGTTGAATAAAAAACTTGAACAGGCAACTCAAGACTTTGTTTGCATTTCTATGTTTCTGTCTGATGAATTCATCTGTAAGGATAAATGCCCAGCTGGACACAGCTCTTGGTTCTAGTGGTCCATCAAGTTAAGTGTTACATCACGCAACTAGCTTTTTCATTATGACAGAGAAGTCTTCTATAAACTAGAGGCAGCAATAAAAGAATAAATAGGCTGACAATTTTCAATGGGATATGTATACAGACTTATACAGAACAGGATGCCACTTTGCCATCTGACCTAGCTAAAAGTCCATTACCTGGCAGTTCAAATCTGAGGACCAAAATCATCCTCAGGGTGTTTGAAATTGTGTTTGACATGTCTGAAATTAGGAGAACTCAATAATCATAGGTTATGCTGAGTTGGGAGGGACCCATCAGGATCACTGACTCCAACTCCTGGCTCTTCACAGGAGACCCCAAGAATCACACTGTGTGCTGTTTCCTCGAGTCCTGTCACTGGTCATAAGAGTGAAGAGATCAGTGCCTGCCCCTCCTCTTTCCCTCATGAGGATGTTGAAATCCACAATGAGATCTCAATAAAGAGTCACACTGAAAAATTATTATTTAATTAAGGGCTCAACTTTACGTTTTATACACTCTTAGTCTCCTTAAAAGATTCTAAAGACTCCTTGTAAGCTAACACCAATTTTCTACCTCCACTAACACATTTCACAGGTAATCAAAAGTCATATAAATGAATTTGGCTTTAGTTAGCCAGAGTGGCAGAAACGTGTTCTAGAGGCATTTTCTTCCAAGTTTACTTGATTCTGCATGATGGGATATATGCAAGAAATCTCTTTGAAGAAAACAGGCTGTAACAGCCATCATGTCTACTGAAGAATATTTTTTAATACAAAAAGATGCAGAAAAAATCAACCAGGATACAATGATGTTTAAAACAGATTGCATCGATGATACAAACCATAACACAAGTCCATTTTCTTAACATCATTAAAGCAGGGAAGAAAGTCTTTCTCATTCCATACATTTTAACAATTTTCTGTGTCTAATTAATTCATTAAATTTAAGCAATAGGTTCTGGCTGAAAGTTCCATATTTTCATTTGAACTCCTGAAGAAATTCATCACAGAAGACCCCTTAGATCTTACTTCACTAAATTCAAGCAAAGTCAGGATTCCTTCAAAACCCACAATTCCTTCATATGCAGTGAATCAAAAACGTAAACATTGGCTTATTTCTGATCTTTTGCACTGTTAAGTTTTGTCCAACATGCTCAGATCATTCATTCAAAAAAATATATGCTTAGTAACTGTTCAAAAAGCGGATTAAATCCTTTAACACATTATTACTGCACTGCCTCAATAAGCCCTTAGTTTACCAAAAAGGATATTTACTGTAAATATGGTACTAGAACCAGCTGCATCACATTTATGCAAAAAGAAAACATACTGAATTGTTTAGAAAAAGAAGCATAATATAGTGGCGATTGCTTTCCCCTATGCTTCTGAATTAAGAGTTTGAAATACTATGCTTGAAGTCCCATAAAGCTTGGTATGTCTTGGGAGCAGCACTCCTTGCTTAATTTGGGCCAGGCTCCTTTTTCCACTTTGAAGGAACAAAATGAGACTTTAATAGTTCCAGGAGCCTCTAGGTAGTTGCAAACTGAAGGTTATAAAGTATTCACATGGGCAGAGGGCAGCCCATAGTATAAAGCATATTTTAGGGAGACTGCCTTGTCTGTCAAGGTTGGACGATCTCTCTTCCTACCCATGCAGAAATAAAGCCAAATCATTTTATTCCCCTCTTTCAATGCCTCCTATACAAATTTTTTATGTTTTTATATGTATTTGTATGCAATTATGAGACCCTTTGTGATTTAATACGTGCAAGCGAATTGCAGTTGTGATCATTTAGGGATATCCATAACTCACAAGAAGTCAAAATCGATAAATCTTTGGATAACACAGTGCACGACAGCAAGAGTGTAAAGAGTAAGTTTCATCATGAACACTTTAGAACTGTGTAGTATTTAGGTTAAAGAGGGGCTCTGGTACAAAAGAAATAAAATCCAGCCCTCTGCCCCATTCACCCCAAAAAATAATAGGATTTCAAATCCCAGCAATTTCAGACATCCATGTCATGCAGAACTATGTAGCTCAGGGCTTTTAGCCAGGAAATTCTGCAAATGTGTCCTCAGATTAAAAGGTGCCATGCAACCCAATCATGCTACAGCTTTATTTTGAATGCTCACGTTTGGCATTGTCTCTGGATGAAGATGTTCTGTGTTTTTTGGCTTCTGGATAGTTTGTACTAGAAAAGCATTTTGGCAAAATTGGCATCTACTGTTTAATCTCTTAAAAGGGTATGGAAATAAAACCCCTTTAATTGGTCTTAGGTATGCACATGTCTTGAAAGTTTTAAGACTAATTTTTATGACATGAACTAAATATATAGCCTGAACTAACTTCCTATCCAGCCAGGATGTTCTTTCTAGATCAAAGATGAGGATTCAGAAAGAATGCAATGAAACTGCATCAGAAAAAATAGCTTACTGTTTGGCATTGCTATGCAGAGGTTAAAGACATGTCTACATGGCAGCCAAGAAGTATGATTTAAAGCTTGTTTGAGGATGTGTGCACAAGCTGCAACTAGCTGGCCCAGTGATGATAAACATATAGCCTTAACAGAGCAAAGTGTGGATTGAAAACTTCATCTGAAAATTTGGGCAAATTTTCAGATGGTGGTTAAGCTGCACTGAACTCCAAGCTGCCACAGCTGACACTTTATTTGTAGGATTTAAATTCCTATCTAGCCATAATGACTAAAAAATTCTGACAAGACTTTGTTCTAAGTATTTAATGAATTTAAACAGTGGGAGTGAAATGGGGAGTGGGAAATGGGAGTACTCCTGGACCTTTTTATCTGGAACTCCATTTCATCAAAAAACTATACAGCTAAATTTCTGGGATACTTATGCTTCCAGCAAAATCTCTACCTTCTATGATTTCTTGTTTCAGTCATTGAGAGTTATTTGGAAAGTATTTCTTAGTAGGGTTTCCATAAGAAATTTCAGAAAATAATTTAGACGTGCTCTTCCTTAATTGACTGAATCCATATACTGAAAAACAACCTTGAAAACCTGAAATAATAGTGCCTGCTTGCTTCAACAGACCCACCCATGATTGTGTGCTTTCATTTTTCAACAAGATGTGGAGGTAGGGCCTGAGGAAACCCATAAAATGTTTGGTTTGGCTTTCTGGCAGGCTTCCCCAGCTCAAGCGGATGAAAAGCCCTGAGGATGCAAGATCCTGCTAAGTTTCCATAGAGCGCCTGACTTGAACACCACAGAACATTCTGTACATCCCGAAGCGGAGGATCATATTGCTGCACTCACTCTGGGGACGGCAACAAGCAGCAGCAGCAACATCAGGTCATCAACTGGAAACTGGAAACCTGCCATCTTTTAATTAGTTGCTCTCTCCTTCATAATAATCCTAATTAATATCCTATAAAATGCAAGGTCACATTTGCTGCACAAGCTCAGATAATGTCAAGCCAAATTTTTAGTCATGTCATTAGCCAGAAACACCTTTTTGGATGGAATAAATATCACGTCCTCATTAAAATTAGGGAGTATAATACATGGCCAGGTTCTGTTCTTTCCTATTCTTAACCATTGTCCAGATGAACACAAATTTTTCACAACTGAATCAATGTGTTTTAGCTAAAGTCAACAGCTTTCAACAACAGTTGAAAAACTTAACTTGGTTTTGGTCTCAAATTCCTGTCTTTCAGATACAAGAACCAAATTCTCATTCTTCTTGCAGCCTATGCAAAGGTATTTTAAACCACTCTAATTTTCAGTGATTCCAACCAAACTCCTGTGCAAGCAATCACTGGATGCATTTTAAAAGCAAATAATGCTACCTCATACAAAATGTACACAAGACCTTAAAGCAAAGGATATCAAAAGCATCAAAGTCTTACCATCATTTCACAGATTGTTGCAGAATTATGAAAGACACAGCAAATGTGTGACTTAGTGGAACAGCAAATCAATTCCTGAACCAGGAGCAGAACACAGGTCTTCTGACTCCTAATCCAATAGCATGGAGGAAAATGACCTTATCTGGATCTAAAAGGAGGATTTCTCACATCTGGTCCCTTCCCCACCTTCCACACTTCCACCATCACACCACGTCACTACTTGTTCAGGATGCTGGAATGAAACGTGCTCCTTGCTCTAGCATTAAAAAAAAAAAAAGGAAAAAAGAAAAAGAATTAAAAAAAAAAAGAGAAAAGAAAAAAAAAAAAAAACAACCAAAAAAGCACTAAACTAGAGTGGGTGGGTTCATATTAATACAAATGAGTAAGGTTCTTCTGTAGATATGCTGCAGTATATTGTGTAATATAATATAATCCGAGTAATCTGAGTCCTTGCTACAGCTACTAAATCACTGCCAAAAAAGTGGGGAAAAAATGCCAACCTTATGTGCAAATTATGAAGTGTGTAGATTCACAAGATTCTGCCTTATTGACAGAAGTAAACTCTTTTTGAAAGAGACTGATTTAGATAGGCGATTTCTTTAAATGCATTTATTTTACCTTGCAGGCGTCATCCATTTGGGCAGGAAATTAACTTTTCAGCCAGTGATCTTTTTCACAACACCTCTTAAAATTATATTTTTGTATGGAATGCTAGCAAGAAAACCTCTGTATGAATACACCCCAAGAAAAAGTTTACAATGCCTGACAATACCCCAAATATTTCAGTAGGTGCAGAGCATACAGGCCCTTGGCATTGTGTCAAAACTCCAAGTCCCAACTCACAAAACAGCACAGAGCTGTATGCAGAATTTGACAGGGCTGGGGCTTAAACCTCAGGCAGACAGGCAAGCAGCCAACCTTTCAAGAACTACCTCAGCCTGCCATAGATTTCCCAGCTCTCAGTCTGGACCTTTCGTCAACCAGTGGACCATCCCTCTTCTCCAGTGGTTTCTGTTTTAAGGGAATGTCTTGGGCAATTCCTCTCAACACTCTTCTCACTCTTTTAGGCTCACTCCTTAGTTCCACTCCTCTCCAGAGGATACAGCTCTCTCTCATTCACTGACTCTGGGAAAAAGAGATGAGTTTGAGACTTCCCAGCCTTACAACAGATTTCCTTCTCAAACTTGCAACATTCAGACCTCTTTATCTAACCTACGAGAGTTTAACAATCGTGACATGTAGCATCAGTGTTGCCAGGGATGAACAAGGTTACTAAATAGGGAGGAAAAGGAGATTGTTAGTTTTTCCTAATGTGTTCTCAGGTAGGGGCAAAATAGAAGCAGTTCTACACCTGGAAATGATCCCACACCAAGCCACTCTCCTACCTCATCATCATCTCAACTCTGCACTCAGTTTAAAGATATTTCTCACTGTACAGGCTGGGACTGTGACAGGATCTTCTAAATTTTGTAATGGAAGCATTCTCTGGAAAGACTTGTCTATTATTTTTCCAATGAAAAGTGACCAAATGAAATACACTCATGGAAAGTCATTCTAGTGAAATGCTCCCTCCACCCCACCCCCTTTTGCCATAAAACAGTACAGTTTTGGTAAATCCTGTCAGTTGTTTATTTTAAAAAAAAAAGTTCTCCACCAGTAATTTGTAAACCCAAGAAATGGTTCATTTTTCAACATTTTTGGGAAGTTTTTGCTATCTATTTCCGCATTTCCCATAAAAGCCTTGATACTTCTATATGTTCTTCCTCTTATTTCTTATTATCAAGCAAAACAATGATGTAAGAAATTATTAAAGATTCAATTCATAACACCTTAAACACTTTTATACATAAAGAAAGGGAAAAGGAATAAAAACATTGACAAAGTGGGAAAGCAGTAATAGCATGTTTTACCAGTCAATTCATACAGAGTTTTCACTTGTTCCAGTGAGAAAAATACACTATGATCTTTACTTACCATCTTTTCTTAGCTTTAATGTATTTGCCAAGAGGATTCTTTTCATACTAGAAATCCACCTTCATTTTTCTTTTATAGTCTACTGAAAAACCGCCTATATTTAGTATCCTGAATTAGTCTGCATGACCAGCAAGGAGCACTAGTCTCTTGAGAAGTATTTTTTTGGTTGTTTGGGGTTTCTTTGGCAGATTCCAAAAGATCCTAAAATTCTAACAAACATACATATCCGGACTGATGCTGCATATGTCACGTGGTGACCAGAAGTTGTTAGATAAATATAGCAAGTCCAGTAATTTAAGCATGCCAGAACAATCCTGATAGCTGTAAATAACTGGCATGTCCTGGACTGTGACCATATTGTTTAATTCTCTCACCCTGAAAGCATGGGGATGCACATCCGACTTGGAAATGGTCACTGTGCCCAGAATTTGCCTGGCAGTGCAAAGGGGCCCAGGCCTAAAACCAAACCATGCTGGGGCAGCTGTAGCAATTTAACATTTCAGCTGACCAATTCCCAGCACCCAGGAACATTGCCTTGATTTAGAAGTACGTAGACAGTGAGGCCACACTGATCATTAATAATAAACTCAGGATATCACACTTCTTTTTCTATGGAAAACACTAGCGATGTTTCAGAGATACACCCTGTCGCATTTTTAGAGCTCTATTTTCTCTTTATTTAGTATATTCAGGGAAAAGGGCAAGTCAATGGAAAGTTGTCTAAATTGATGGAATTGTTGGAATGGAAACAATAAAAAAAAGGAAGCAGAATTGAAAGGCAAGTTAAAGATGTCACTTTTCAGTTTACTATAGGATTGGCCAGGAAAAGTTTATTTTTAGGATCATCTTTGTAGTCCTGTAGCACTTGAATGCCTTTGCTGCCTTTACAGTAATGTATTAAACATAAAAGTACAAACACAAGACAGATTTCTTAGGCATTCTTTTGGTCATGAGTTTTCTTAGTTATCTCCAAAATTTGTTTGATTTTATATTATTTTAGGACTTGAGTAGAAATACTTTTTTTTTCATTTTAAAAAGGTAGATATAGCAAAAGTCATTTTTCTGGTTAGCAAAAAAAACAAAAAGGGAAGAATTTAAACTTATGGTTACATCATTAGGAATCTATATTTCAGGGCTGCGACCTTACAGCTGCAAAATATAGAACTAGTTTTATTTCATGAGTATTTGTCCAAACATTTTCTTTCATTTTGATCCAAATACTTTCACACCCACTGAGTTAGACTTTGACTTTCAGGTCTGAACAAACTAAAAATTTCAATCAGGTTCTCGGCTACAGTAAATTGGTGTAGCTCAACAATGGGGCAAATCACTGACTTCAATGGAGCTACACCGATTAACACCGGGTGAGGATTGAATCCTGATCAAATTGAAACTCAATTGGAATTGCTGTGCTTCACCTGGTGTTTATTCACACCTCACATCAAAACCATGCAAAGCTATGAATTTTGCATGATTCTGATCCAAAGCCACACACCATATACGCTTAAAATTGAGTTCAGGTCACTCAGGAGTTGCACAATGCTAAGCAAATCTTTTGATAAATATGGTTTGCGTTACTAGTTTGTAACGAAACTCCACACCAGGTGACTTTTGTGTGGTCTAGTGTTTCACTGTGAACATTTTGCACTGCTCTAATGAAACATGATTTCCAAGACAACTAGGGGATAAAAAAAGTTTCTATTCAATGTTTTACCTACGAGTTTTGCAATACGCACACAAACCATGACCACAACATTAAACTCCTGATGACTAAAATTTGAAACCTAATTCCCCATTAAAGGACTTGAATAATGTTGGTGTGGTCTTCTAGAATGGACTGCAGCTCTCACTATTGGAAGAACTGCAAGTCAAATCACTCTGCCTTAGGTCTTTACAAAGTCTGGGATTTCATCAGAGTTTGTCAAGGTATTGAGACTAGCTTTTCAGAGTTCATTTATCAAAAATACCTGAAAATGCAGGTGACCATCTAGGGCTAGAACAGTGTAGAGCTGGACTCTTTAGAGAGGGACAGAAAAGACCCTGTGTGTAGAGCTTACCCAGTACTGGCCAGGAAGCAACAGGAGCCCTTTATCCAATGCTGACAGGAGCCTTTTATCTCTCTCTGGAGATTTGGTGGCAGTCGCATCTCTGGGCATGTGAGATCACGAGCCTGGAACATAAGGCTGCTTAATCTATGCAAAAGTATTTGTATATGGTCACACATTTATCACATGTTCCTAAGGCTGCTGCCTTGTATTTTCCATGCAAGAAATGTGTATGTCACATGCACAGCAGGACAGATGCCTCCAAGAAGCTTTGAACTTACTGTATTTGCCCTGCACACATGATTTGTACATGTGGGGTAGATTTGATATGCACAAGCAAAGTGCACATCTGGGATTTCTGGATTGCTCTGCACAATATTTTCAGGTAGAAAAAGAAGTTATAATGAGGAAAACCATGACAAATGACAGCCTTATGCTAGTGAGGCTTACAGCATTGCTTACAACTGCTTTCACTGTACTCAATAGAAAAAAACTAAGACAAGACAAAGGTGAGTATTTCCATCCAAATGACTCCATATCGTGGTGGGCAGCAATAAATCCCTTCAAGTGAGGTGAATATAGACTGTGGATCCTGCTCCATGGTGCTATGCTCTAAGATATAGGTTCCTCTATGCTTGCCTGCCATGCTGAGCCTTTTGGAAGAGATCACAGAATCAGAAACTATACTGAGTTGGAAGGGACTCACAAGGATCATCTAGTTAAACTCTTACCCCTGCACACAACATCCCCAAGAGTCACACCATGTGCCTGAGAGCATTGTCCAAATGCTTCTTAAACTCTATCAAGATCAAAGAGGAATGTATTGTTTGATACTTCTGATGAAGCTTTGGAGGAAGATGAGTAAACACCTCCTCAGAGACAGGCAAATGCAGCAATACAGAAAACAAAAATATTGGTCAGGGAAAAATTAAAGTTTACAGTGAGAGGGCTGTGCCGGTTTGGGACAAGTTTCAGAGGAACGTCCGAATTTGAATGTCCTCTCTTAGAAGGCAGGTCACAGCCACCCCTCCCCCACCAGGTTTGGGGGAAAAAAGATTTTCCTCAGTGGAAAGTGAAGGGAAGGAAAAAAAAAATTATCTAACAAACACACAGGAAAAGAATAATAATGCTAAATAATAAAACCTCTCACTGTGGAGAGAAACCTGGGAAGATTTTAAAGTCCTTCTATGGGTGTGGTCCCTCTCCTCCTCGGACCTGGGTCGGCCTGGGCCCCCTCCGGGCCTAAGGTGAAAAGTTTTCCCAGTGAGTTTTGGTGTTCTGATGTTGAAACAGTCCAGGAGAGAAGGAAAAAACTGAAGTCCCAGAAAGAATCTTAGCTCTCAGTCTCTCTCCGGAGAAACATAGCCGAAAAGCCGAGAGAAGCAGAAAGGGTGCTTCCTTCACTCCTCAGCAGCAGCAGCAGCTAATCTCTGTGTCCTTGAAGCACAAACTGCTTTGAAAAGTTTGCTCAGTTTTTTTCTCTCTCTCTCTTGCACCCAGCTTTAAAGGCACAGAAAGGCTCAGGATCATATCTGGGCATAGAGCAGTGATAGGGGATACAACAGCATAAAGTCACCCCAAGACAAGGGCACCTGAACTTAGGCAATTCTAGGGTTAGACAGCACTAAGGAAGAGACAGTCTCCAGGTTTCACATGGCTCAGTTTCATGTCAGAAATTCCTTACCTTTCATTGAATGTGGTCTATGATAATGGAGTAGGATTTCAGAAAAGCTAAGGTAACGATAACTTCAGCATGGAAGATCCTTAGCCTTCTGAAGTTTTGTTGCTGTAAAATGCCATGATCTTAACATGGCCGAGCCATGCAGAATTTGTACTTGCAGCTCACTAAGCCACTTCAACTCAGCATTGCTTTCTAAAACACATAATCTGGCTCAAGACCTAACGCCTCATAAGGCACAGCACCAAGGCCATCTTCTTAAAAATCCTTATTGTGAGAGGAAACATGATATTTTATTTATAGTTTAATGTGTATAGCACTCCCAAAGTGTTATAGGAACAGGAAGCCTAAAGGGAACCCTTTCCTAATCTGTAAAACCTTGAATTTAGGTATTCCATCTTTTAGCAAAGCAACAAGCTATGAAAATTCTGCACATTCCTATCTCTTAATGTAAAGATGTATCAACATGACTTCCATCAGATGAGAGCAGAAGACCAAACAGCTGCATTACTCCCCAGCTACCAATAAAGATAAAATGCTGGGAAAGAGCAAACCAAGGGAATGAGTCCGTGGACTTCTGCTCTCCAGTGCCTTTCAAATAACCCAAATGTGTCTTCTTTACTGGGATTTTCAGATATAGTCTTTTGTATCTTTGAGAATATTTTCCTTAGCATCCAATTCCAATCACATCCTGCCATTCAGTGAGTTTAAATGTAAGCATTCACATCCTGGCCAATTTACTGACTGGTTCCATGTTATTACAACACTATGAAAATCTCCAGTAGTGATCTGACCATTAAACCAAGCTGTAAATTAGACAGATTTGATTAGCATTTTCCTCTAGGGAAGTAGCATGCTTCTTTATGCAGTATAAGGACTTCATGCTGGCATGATTCTTCAGGCATAAAGACAAGAATGTATTAAAATCAACAATGGTACAGATGCTTGAACAAAGCATTAGATATATATCACTCATTTCTCCTCGAAGCATCTTGTGCTCTTTGGATTGTAGCCATGCTGGTACTTGACTCTATTTGTTTCACAGAAGAAAGTGATGCAGGAACTACAAGACATGATAAAAATAGCTAAGCTTTCCCCATTAGAATTTCAAAATGTGAGAGAATGGAGAGAACACTTCCCCCATCCCTTGGGAAAATTAGTCCTATTTATTGCCAGCACAAAACCCAACATCTTGTCTAGCATTAAATATTTCCCTGGGTCAAAATTACTTGAAGAAAATATTTCATTTTCCAAAGGCTTTTGATTTTGGGTTTTAAGTGTGGCCATTTACAGAGCAGGAGAGACATAATTTTTTTTTTTGGTCACAGTACAGTGTTTAATTTTACTTAGGCTACCACCCCTTCCCAGTCTCATAAAAAGGTTTACATACAATAGATCACAGAGACCATAAACTAAAGACAAAGACCTACACAATACTGTTGAGATAATCCTTTGTGCTCTGCACATACCGGTGCTGTATAATATTTGAGGAAAAGCACAATAAACTATTTCAGACATCTGTTTTTAAGGTTGCAGAACACTACAATGTAAAAAGCAGATGCTACAAAGCATTCACATTTCCACCAGCTTTAAATGATCCTGGGTATTCAGGGGAGAGCACCAAACTGAGTAAGTGCTCTCCCAACTGACAACAGTAGCATAATGTTAAATAAGACAGATTCTCATGCTGCCAGTATGTTGTACTGTCATGATTTCTTTTTTCTATGATGAAAAAGGTGGTAAGTGGAGTTTGACAGCCATGCATTTGCCTTATCATACTTGCTGTTAATTCTACTCTTAGTTACTATATGAGACTTCAATTCTTGTTTCAAAGAGCACAGCATCTGCTTAGTAGGATTTACACTGTCTCTAGTCATCAGACAGTGTAAATTCTAAATAAAACTGCATACTACCGATATAGTTTGGTGATTTCTTCCGATATATTATATACTTTATCAAAAACCAATTCAGAGTTCATGGCATAGTGAAGCTGAGACAAAGCAGCTTTCAAGCAGCTGCTCAGCATTGCTCCTTCTGCCTTGTTTTCTTTTCCTTAAATGAAAGAAAACAAAGGTTCCTCTTTGTTCTCTAAACCTCCTGCCCACTGCACAGCATCCTCCATTTCAAGCCAAAGGCACAATGGCCAGGAGCAACATAAGTGGGCTTTGGTGAAAGCAAATGCTTCACTAAACTACATTATTTCTTTCAAGCAAGTAAAACAAATGCATTACATCACCTGCACAACTTGTGACAGTCACTCAAATTCTTTATCATCTTGAGTAGGCTGTTTAGAAAGCCTTCTCAAAGTCCACATCTACAGATTCTGAAGAAAGCATTGAGGTGAGGATAACTTGTGTATTTTTAATCCGAAGTTTAAATAATAATTTTCCTTTCATGAGAAAGAGAACTGTAAGGCCTTTCAGGTCCAAGAGACTTGTACACAGTTTAAAAACGCTCTTTCATCCTCTATCACTTTCTACCATCTTTTCAGTACCCTGGGGTTTATGTTTGTTCATTGTGACAAAGACTGTTGCAAAGTACTCCAGGACTTTGTGAAGGCACTCTGCCATCTACAAAGCAAAGATATTCTTCAGCTACTTTGCAGCACATGACTCAGTAGTGGGCTTCATAGTGGGCTTCCAGCCAGAGCTCGGCATAGACATCTTGCTGCACTTCAAATGCTAGCATGAAAACATTTGGGGGAGTTGTTGTTGTTAGCTTTTTTGTTTGTTTTTTGTTTTTTTCTAAAGGCTTCTAAAGAATATTCTTCAAAAAAAGCTCTGTCTTATGTTTACTAACTGCAAAATGAAGCAGTAATCTCCACACACCTAATCAGATGAAAAACACGTGGGGTTTTTTTTCTTTTAGTTGTCAAAGAAAACCTGTCACTGTCTCTGCTTGTGCTATAAGTTGTCGGTCAGGAGCTGTTAGCAAGCTAAGACTTGGGGAGCTAAGGCTCTGCCTTATGTACTGTGCTCCTGAAGCTGAGTATAATGACACTTAGCTACAGCCTAGGTAATAATGCCTGGAACCTTGGCTCAATTCACACTTATTCTGGAGCAGGTGAGTGGGAAACTAACATCTAAATGAGCTCATTGCATGGCAGTTTGGTAGTGAATAAGAATGTGCTTAAAGAGCCTGTTCTCAGGGCTCATATTCTCAACCTTTAAATTACTTGGGACTTTTTAAAATACTTCAGTCGGAGTTTTTCTCTGAAAACATGCTTTATTAATCCATATTCTGATGACAGTGCACAAGTATGGGGACAGATCTGGCTACAGCTTCGTTCACCACCCTTCCTCCCATGCACATACTCCTGGTGAATAACAGCTTGGAGATGATATAAAAGTATTCTGAATAACCTTACCACTGGTAAGACCTATTTTGAAGAAAAAATAAAAAAAAATCCAGACGTCATCTTAACACAGGACTAGCTCAAAAAGGATCCAATGCCTTTATGACCATTTATGGTCAAAGAAGCTTTGTTTTGCTAATAGCAGGTTTGACGATAGCTGTCTCCAGAAGGAGGATGTAATGTTTCCTATATGACATACCTTCTGTATTGTGTCTTGTTTTCCTGTGTTCTCTCTTTTCCAGGTTCTACTTGCCTCTCAAATCTTTTCTTGGGTGATATCCCATTTTTGTTTTATTGCTTTTTGTCCTTAGAATAGCAGACCATTTATACTATGTGTTGGAAAACTGTTGCTTTTATGGATGTTCTGTCTCCTGTGCTAAGGAGCAGAAAAATTAATTTACCAATCTGACAGAACTGCAATTAAATGTAAAGGACTCCCTTAAATATCCAATTTAAGAGAAAAAAAAAACTGTTAAAGAAACCTTAGATATTTGGCACTAGGGTTTTTCTTGCTCGGTGTAGTACATCTAGGGCTAATGATGCATGATTCATCATGAATATTCATACATGTGAGACAAGGATTATGAACACATATTTTCTTTTTTCTACATCCTAGGTATTTTATATTCATATAGTTTAATTTATGCCGAATTAGGACAGGTGAGAAGGGTGCTCACCTACATATTCTGGAGGGGGAAAGTCAAATATGCCCAACTATTCCCAGTATGCCAGATGAAGTTACCTCTGCTGCACCTAGAGGAGGTGCTGCAGGTCCCTTGTGGCTCCTGAACAATCACTACCAGATGGAAGGGGATAGTTAATAAGAGTGGCATGAGAAAAGAGCGGGGGCTGTGCCCAGGAGACAAAATGTGTCTAGCTATCAAAGCATCTCATCACAGTTCTGTCTCTGCAGGGTGTATTCCAAGTACACAAACACTTCACAAGGCAATGGAAGAAAATCCCCGTGCTGCAGCATGCCTTTCAAAGATCTTGCGTGTCTTTTCCTTGGAAAAGAGCTTGTTCTTTCTCTACATTACAAGCACCTCCAAACTTCATACAACAGAACAAGTATCAGAGCAGATAAAACATTTATCTGAGCAGAGAAAAGAGAAGGGGTGCACAGCCCCGTGGATTCAACCACACCATGAGATAATTGTCTATGCCATCCTGCCAGAGTTTATGGATGGATCCCTGAAACACCTCTACCCATGTTATTAGATGTCTGATTGCACTCAGTACAGGGTGGTCTGTGCTGAGTGTGAATCCTCATCTCTACACAGCTGAAATCACACATGGTCATTCTTTTGGAGGCAAATATGGATATCTCAGTAAAGACAATGGTTTGTAAACCAGTGAAGGTGAGTATATACCTCTGACAGTAATCATTCTGCATGAAGCCAACTCACATGGATGGCAGTTGGTAGCAGTTTGTTTCTGTCTGAGGACCTAAATTAGTCAAACAAAACTTTAATAAGGCTTTTCAGTGCTCGGGCACAACTTCTTACCACAGCCTCAGGACCTTGCCCTGATTTTCTCACTGGTATGGCCAGACTTGCCCTGGCATGCTTGCCCTTTTGAATGACTGGCAGCTTCTTCCAGATGTTCCCACTACAGATATCACAGGCCAGAAACCTGGGCAGGACTGATAGCACATGAGAGTCAGGCATGTTTGTACCCATAGAGCATCCTTTTTTATTGCTTTCTTGAACACATTTATTGAAAGAAGATATTTTTAGGAATCAAGTTTCATTTCTGAATAATTACATATATTAAAATAAACTGAGTAAGTGAATTCCAATGAATAATTCAAGCAGCTGTAATATTTGAATGTATAATCTGCCAGAGTGTTACATGATCTTATTTCCACTTGATTCCTGAAAGGAAGTGCCTTACAAGCAGTGGTACATAAAGTTGTCTCTAAACACAGACACCATCCATCGTAAACGTTTAATGTCCAATCATGAATTACAGCACCTGTTTTAAGTGATCAGCTACTAAAGGATACATAAAAAAAAAAAAAAAAGAGGACGGAAATAGGGGTTTCTTTCAAAGAAGATTATTTCCTGCTGTTGAATTTCTACATCTCAATAAAGTGCCAGTTTCAGTCTCTGCACTTGCAGCATCTACTGGATATATAGCTGAAAACTGAAAACTGAAACAAAGATCTTAGCACAGAATTTCAGTTACAGGACCAAGTATTTCAACATCATTTTGCATGCACAGTGATTTAAAGTGCTAACTATCTGTTTATATGTGATACACGACAAAACAGGGCCCACAAACCTTTGTTCCCTTTCTCAACGGTTTTTTCACCAATCTCATCTGCTCTTATAACTGCTTTTAGCATTCCTGATAATTTGTAAAATGTCATATTATTGCACACACCCATATTCACCTGCAAAAAGGTATTCCATGGATCCCCCATGAAGAATTCCCTCTAATCAGAATAATACCGTATGAGTTAAGTGACAGCTAATGAATAATGAAGAGTCAGCAATAACTGGTAAAAGTCAGTGCCTTACTAAAAATAAACAAAATACAGAGGAAAGTAAAAATAATAGGATAGAACAGAGAAGGGGGGAGGGGGGAAGTGGGACAGTTTTGGAATGATTCACATGCAGAAAAATGGGGAAAAATTTACAGTGGATCTGTTTCTCAGGGAGTTTGGTCCAAGTCTCACTGGCAAAAGTGAAGAGGCAGACTTCAGAAATATGAAGCAAGGAGAAAGACATTAAAAAAATGGAGTGAGGGGAAGGACTTAATGCCACTTTTTCCTTTTGGCCTTTATACTCTACACACATTTTCCTTACCCTTACTCATACACGTTCGTCTGGGGGAAATGTTGGGATTGGGAAGTGATCCATGAGAATGAAGCAGCTTGAAAAGCATTATATTAGTCTGTGGAATAAGTAATACTTCAACCAAGTGAAGTAATGGAAACCACTTCACCCAAGTCATTTAAAATTGGACTGAATAAGGCACTGGAGATTATGCTGAAGGGAACAATTCTGCATTGGCAGGAATATGGACAAGATGACTTAATAGATCCAGTGTCCATGTGCCAAATCCTGAGATCCGGATCCAGTTTTTATTACTCTATCTTTACTCAAGTTGAACTTCCATTCACGTTACTGGGAGCTCATTCTGACACAAGGAAAAAAATAACCAAGAGCTTCAGGATATATGTGTAAAACTGTGAATAAAACTTAACTTGTTGCATAATAATTATGAAGTGTGAGGGCAAAAATAATGGATCTATACAGAGCACTCCTTGAATTATTCCTAACAGTCTGACCAGTAAAATTACAGTTTATCTAGTTTAATTGGTTAAGACTCACCAGATTTAGTGAAAACCCTTCTGTTCACTTGAAAGATGTCTCTGTGTGTATGTTACGCTCTTTCTGAAATGGGTGAAAATATCTGTGAATAAAATACTGCAATGAAAATTAAAGTTAATTATGCTTTTCTATTTAAGCATGGGAACAGTATTAGATGCTTACATTAAAAAAACACACAATTCAAATATAAGAAACAGCATTTTTTCCTTTTCTTCATAAAATATCACTCTGGCATTTCAATGCAAATGGTAGAAGGTTTAGGGTAAATGGAGTCTATTTTCCTTGGTGAAGAAATGTGTGTAAAGGAATGAAAGCTCTTCAGAGATTCTGCTTAACTCTGTTTTGTTTTAGTTTTACAGCAAAATAGTACTAATTAAACCAAAATTAGTCTATAAATGCTATTAACACATTTAAAATGAGAGATTTGAGTGTCCTCTGGGGACAGAGACATGTATTATGTACAGAGGGGTTGGTTTAGATGCAGTTAAACAGTTCCAATTTTCACTTCATTTCCATTCACACCTGTCGCCTGCTTAGGTTATTCCTGGCAAGAAAATGGTGAATGAGTTCTCCCTGGCACACTATAGAATGATCATAGATAGAAAAATCAAAGGCCATATTGAGTGTATTGGGTGGGGGTGGGGGGGAAAGTCAGAAAGATAGCTGAGGCAGCAAATTTTACATTGTGTAATATATAGAGATATACATTATTTATATTAAATTTTCCAATATGGATGAGAGTATTGGAAAGTATAGGACAGTGGAATTGTTTCAATCCCAATAAAAAAAGACACATTAATAGCTGGTTGGGGTCTTATAAAAATTTTTACACCACACTGAAAATTTTAAGAGAAGCTTTCTAATACTCATGGTTTTAGGAATTCTTTTTTATGCCTATACTGAGCACTAGTCTGTGTGAAGGGATGAGATTTTTCTTACATCTTTTTGGACTGAGTTTATTGCCCAACACTATAAGGCTACAAAAAGTCATGTGTTTTCTCAGAATGGGAAGAACAGAAATCTTACCTGTTTCTTTCCTCTCTGTTTTTTTGATTATTTGCTTTGGGGGTCTTTTCCTAGCTCTACATAGAAGCTGTAGGAAACCTGGCATATGATCTTTAAAAATACCATGAAATCAAAGTGAAACTCGTTAGTGAGTACATACAGATATGGGGGAAAGAGCTGTGGTTGACCAAGGGCATGGGGAACCAGGAGGGAAGACATGCAGACATAGTTATTTTTTATACAGTTTGATTGCATTAAAACTTCACAAAGACCAAAGCATGTATCAGGTCTCCCCCCAGGGTCTTCAAGCACAACACAAAAAGAGTAATTGCTGACTATAGAGCTTATACAATGACCAGAACTGCTACAGTCCTCCCCAGCTTCAGCTATACCCTGTAGATGCACCTGATTTCTTGGACCATCATTATTTTTAAACCAAATAAAATGTCTCTCTGCTTCTTTAGGTATGGAAGGCATTGCTTTCACAGTATGCTTCATCTGGAACTGTATTTAAGTAAACTCAAGAGAACTCTATATAGGCAATGCAAAATCATGTGTGATGTTTTTTTGTTGTTGTTTCAATAGACAGGGCTTGAGTAATGTCAGGGTTTATGGCTTTTATTTTATTTGGAGGGACTACTTTTTAACGGAAGCAGGAAGCAGTCTTTGGACACAGTAAGTCACAATGTATAAATAGCTCTACTGAGAGTATAACAAAGAGTCTTTTGTGCTCTCTTACCAGCACGGCCAATCACATATGCAACCTAGTAACATAAAAATACCTCATCCTTACTTACGACACCTGTCTCTTACAAAAAAATTATTAAAATATCCATTTAGAACTTCTCTCAAAAGCACATTATTTTCTGTGCATTTCTTATGAGAAGTGAAACAAAAACTGAAATTATTTTCTTTAATAATTGTAGAGAAATACAAGAAATTTGCTGTTGTTTGATTATGAAGTAGAGCATACAGATAATTCATCTTAAACTGGAATACACTTGTGGAAATATGCTTCTCCATATGGTTTCATATTTAGTTCTGCAAGGTGAATACAGTGATGGCATTTTTTCAAATTAGAATCCACGATTTTTTTATTAAATCAAAACCAGTGGAGTTTCTACTTAGCAAGCATTCTGGACCTCATTTTAAGCCATTTTAAGGAGGTCTGAAGTTTATTGGATTTTAAATACATCCTTCTCTCCATCAAGAGTCTTTTAAAGGATAGTTTAATCTGTCTAATTTACGTTCAGGAATTTCATTTTACATGCCAGGCTCTGGGACTGTCAAATCCTTTGGCTTTTCATTCTTATCAAACATAATAAAGCAATCATATATAACCAGTAGGATGTATTTTTTTGATTTTTATCCAAATATCATTTTCAAATCCAATTTAGGTCATATAGGATGCCAATTTTGTACAGTTAAGAAGTTAGATGGGTTTTCCAAAGGAAGATTATCAGTAGTAAGTATAAACATATGTCAGTTCATTAACTCTTTAAATAAAATATCCAGCACATCAAACTTCATTCCCTCCTACACTTTCAAATAGTGCAATAGGTCCTACTTGAGGCTCTGTAAAGTCCTGATATAAAAACTCCCCAAGCCAGTAGAAATCATTGGCGTTCCTACAGGGGTTTGTACTTGGGCAAACTCCAATACATCCAAACATCAAGCCTGAGTGGGCTTGATCACATTTTGAGATTTGGGACAGATAAGGATCCCATGCAGCCTATTCCAGCCACTACTTAGAATGGCTTCCAGTAAAATATTCTCTAGCTGCTCCTTAACTTAGAGTGTTATTATGTCCTACTTACAACCAAGGACAGAAGGTAAATTTGCCTATTGTCAGTCAATCATTCCTCTTCCCCTTCTCCTCTGGAAATGTAACCCTGCATTTTTAACTAAGAAGCTTTGCCCCATTTGGTCAAAATCAATACAGCTTCTACACAAGGTGTCGATTTGCATTTCTTAAACACCAGTATTTTTTTTTCTACTGTTATGATAGGGTTATGGGAATATTTTTTTCTTCCTGTACTTTGAAAATGAAAGGTTCTTTTATTTCCAACTTTAGGAGCAACCAAATCTAAATCCATGTTAATCCCGAAAGTGAAGTAAATTCTAATGACTCCTTAGAAGTACTACTAACATTACCAATTACTTTCTTCCTCTGCCTAGTGTGATGCAAAGTGATACAAACCAATAAAAGTGGGTTTGATTGCCCTGTGCAAATGAATTAGATGGTAGCAAAAATCAGTAATATACCCAACTTCAATTAAGTGCCAAGCATTTTATTCATTTTATACACAGAATATTTTAAGATTAATAATGTATTCACATATTTCTTAGGCTTAGTGAAAGAATGAGTCTGTCTTTAGAGGAGCTTTGTACTCTCATGGGTTTAGATGGGGATTCTACTAAATCCAGTACACAATTCTCATTAAGATAAACCAGGTGAAGTTTCACTGTTACCTAGATGTAAGTACAAGCTATTGTGTAGAATTTCTTATCTCACATACATGAATCTGTTTGGACATATAGAAAGAGGACAGTGCCTCCTTTTCTCAGTCTTCAAACAAAAGGAAAAAGAAGCCTGACATTGCTGGTTCTTCAAGAAATTGCTACATCATCAAATCAATCTTTGCTAATTTTTCTGCAGCCCCTCTTTTCTGCAACCAGTCAGCCATATAGTACACATTTGGTCTTGAGCCCAGTCCATCCCATGTCTTATAATGATAGTGAAAATCATTTAGAAGGCTACACCACTTCTTTTAAATGCAGGGATAGCGTGACTTTTTAAACTGACATCAGCACTTCTCAGAACCTTTTCACAAGAATGGAGCACAATTTTCCATATTAAATACATTCAGATCCAAACATTCAAAATCTTTTAAGCAACCACATCTGTGGTCTTAAAGGAAAATGTGAATAATAACTCAGAGTGATAAGCCTGTCCCACTAGCATGGCCCAAGTCAGAGAGACCTCATACTAGCCATTTCCCCAGGGCAAATGAGAAAAGGCAGCAGGATTCAAAACATCTTCCTGCATCTATCCATAAGCAATTAATCTGCTCTGCCTTGAACAGTCAGCATACTAACCTTTATGGCAGCTTATTCGTAGCAGCTGGTAGTTATGGTTCTCCACTAAAATCTTTGCTCACCTCCCATTGCTATAAGCCAAATCCTGCCTCCCGTGACAGAGAGAAAAGGAAAGTAAGCACCCAGGTGATGCTCACGTGCTATTGTCTGGGTTTGCACGGACATGGGGAAAACCTCAATATTTGTCCATCTCTAGGTCTCTCCCGGTGTAAAGGTGGTTAGGACAGCACAGTGTCAAACTCCCTCCAGAGCCTGTGGGCCAATATTCATCAAAGATATCGCAGTAAGTAAAAGTACGATCTGGACTCCCATTGAGTGGTATGGAGTCATCAACAAACGTACAGGGCTAGAGAGATAGCTCTTCCCAAATACATAACCTTGGATTTTCATATTGCACCTCCTGGGTATAGTAGTGTTTGACAAGATTTATAGAACTGAATCCATCAGGACAAGAGAACACACAGGTTTAATAGCAATCAGTCATGAGTCAGGTCAGAGAGATATGGAGACTTGATTGTGATTTCAGGGAGGGCAACGTCCACAGTTCCTGACTGCATTTTTATCATTATAATTTAGGAAGTCTTTATCACCTCCACCAGAACAGAAAATAAATTTTAAAAAATTCACTTCAGTATCTGACAATATCCACACTACAACAATCTAGTAAATAAGATTCATTTTACATTCACACTTGAATTATTGTTATTCAGCCAACAAAAACAAAATATGAAGCCCTACTGAAGAGCAGTTTTAATTTGATAGCATTTCTGAAGTGTCTGGGGATATCTGCTGTCTATGAATGCTGCATAAATTCTGCCATTGTTTTCTACAGTACTGCAAAAGGAGAACTTCCAAGTGTTGTTCACAGCAGGAAATGCCTTCAGCCTATTTCTACCCACAACCAATAATTCTTAAGTTAATATCTGGTGGGCCCCTCCAAGCATTTCAAAATCATATGCTTTCTGCACTGGTCTGGTACGGACTGTAAGACCTACAAAAATTGGTAGCGTGAGTTGTGCCATCTTATAATGACCTGTTCTCGCATCCATTTTGTTTACTGCATAAGTGGTGCAAGTTGTGATTAGAAAAAAAAATAGCATAGAGCAATTAAAAGAGATTTTTTTCTGTGTATGCCTTTTTTCCTCTTTCTTTGCAATAAAAAAAAATCTTACTCTGATCATTGCTATCCTATTCCTCCTCCATCCTTCCTCAAATCCATCAGTCACAAAATGCTGATGGTATTCAATGAGATTAAGAATACAAGAATTTTCTACTTCATTTATCACTGCATTAAACTTGCTTCCCTTTCATAAGAAAGTTTCATACTACCTACCATATTATTATACAAGACCAGTCTTAAAATTATTTAATATATATATTTACAAACTTTTTATATGCCATAATACAAAAGAGCTGCATATGCAAGATGAGACTGTAAGTCCAGTCCTTATGTTAACAATAATTAAGCTATTAAGGGATATTTACAAAGAAATATGAAAAACAAGGCATAAGTAGCATGTTTATATATTCAAATGGATATACTGATCCAGACAAAAGATAATGAAAGGTATGCTGATCATCTCATTTTCATCTTGTCCACCAACTTTTTGCACCTTTCAATCCAGTCTACTTCTATTTCTCATAAGCAGAACTTGACGTGTTGAAGTGGATGACTGTCACAATTTATGCTAGCTGAGGAACTGGTTCTAGGTTTCTAACCACACTTCATTTAAGATTTAATAATACACATCCTCCCAAATAAATCTATTTGATATTATGAAAAAGTGTATTAGGAAGCTAAACTAGATAATTTCTAAAGCATTTGGGTTTATTTTTCAAGGAAATGTGCATGGTGGAAGATACTTTTATTTACTAAAGTGAATTTTTTTCTATGAACTTTTTAAAGTTCAAAGGAATAAGAGCCCAAAAACCAGAGAGTAAAAGATGAAGCATTAAATTCTCATTGTGGTGTACACTAGAGTCATTTGGATGATTATGCAAAAAGGAATTTTCAAGCTACTGTCCTGTTCTTTACATTTGAGCTTTAGCTTTGGGATAATGCATTTCAGAAGCAGACAATACCCACTCAGTTAGAAAGAGATTACCTTAAGTCTTCTTTATGAAAAAAGAGGGAGAAGCAGGAACCTTAAGCTCACAGCTATGTCGGTTTAAATGTGTTGACCCCGTTTGTGTTTCACTGCGTTGGTGCCGAGAGCTTTGCTCTGATTTGCAAGGTCAAAGATTGGAGGAGCGATTCCTTACAGGATGTGTTCTTATTTCTGGGTATTTGGTCATAGTATGCTAAATGGTCACCAAATAGACCTGGGTTTATATTTTTCAGATTCCACTCTTTTGAAAAGAGTCGCCCTCTTTCAATCCATAAGGCTAAAAAAGTCAAGTCAAAGTACAAAAGTACAAATTCTCAGTGTGTCTATTCTATCCTTATTTTGAGTCAATTTTTGAGTGACTGAGCATTTGATTCCGCTCAGGCAGCCACCACTCCCAGTTCCTGAGCCTCAGCCAGGTCTCTCAGGCCCATTCACAATTCCAGCACTAACTTTCCATAATTATTTTATTTCCTTAATCTTCCCAATGGCTGGTTCAGCCCCAGGTGGGCCTCATTCCTCTCCAAGTTCAATAAGACAGTCTCTTACTCCCTCTGCTCTCCTGTCTCCTCCAATTTTGATTTTTGTTGGCAGCCTTACAGTATCTCCTGTCCTCTCTCTTATGCACACACAAACACACATATGCACGCACACACAATAGATGGAAAATACCATTTGGAGAAAAACAATGGCAACTTGCAATTTTCCACACCTAGAAAAGAACAAAAAGCTGGGGGGGAAAAAAAAAAGGCACTTTGAGGGAGAAAAGAGGACCACAAAACTGTAAATAAAGAAAAGGGGAGGGAAAAAAGAAGAGTTTGAATACACCAGTAGTAAAAGAGTGAAAAGAAATGTTATATATATAAGGGTGAGGGGGGAAAAAGTAAGCTATACTGGCACTGAGGAGAAGATATAAAAACAGAAAAAACTTAAGCCCCAAATAACCTGAAGCTCGATGTAGCTTTGCAATTTCTACCTCTCTGCCCAAAATTTCTGTCTCTAGAAGTGTTGAAAAAGATGCAAAAAACCCCAACAAGTTTCATCTCATTGTCTCAGTCTTTGCTTACCACACAGTATTCCCAAAGCTGAAAATGTTAAATGCTTGAGCTTTCCCTCAGCTTTTTCCACGTTAACCTGGAGTGCAGTACATGTCATTATGCAAGTGTAATGCTGCATGCTACACCCAGGTGTAGCATCTAACTGCAGTCTTCAGAGACTAAGTCTGTCGGCTGCAGCTCAATAAACTGTTTAAATACATGGCTGATTTAAAACAATGGCTGTGTCTAACCTGTGGAAGCCGGGTGTGCCTCCCAGCCCCTACAGCCATGTGTGTCTGTGTGTGTGTGTGTGTGTGTGTGTGTGTGTGTGTGTGCCACCGNTGTGTGTGTGTGTGTGTGTGTGTGTGCCCCAGCTGCACTCTGGCTTCTTGCTCACTCCCTTCAAGCCTTCGCCCCCACACCCCAGTTTCCGGCCCAGCCAGGTTCCCCCCGGATGATCAAGGACTTGGTTATGGAGCACACCCCACCGCTCAGACAGAGCCTCTGGGAGTCATCGAGTGTTATGTTTGCAGCAGCCTGAAGCAGAGCTTTGACTCAGGGTAATTATCTTGTGAGCTGAGCCTTGTACAAATACTGTCCACTAATAGTTTTGCTGTGAAAGAGCACATCTTTTCCCACTCTCAAAAGCAGAAATAAGTTCAGTTCATTTTTTAAAGAAATTACTTTAACAGCTTGTGCCATATTTAGGAAGAGGAATATAAGCACTCACCAGGGCCTGTCTGGTAACAAAGGACACACACTGGTTTGGTAAAAGCAACCAGAGCGCTCACATGGCCACGTCGCCATGCACTGCACTGAAAGTGTGCTCATAGGTGTCAGTAGTTCATGCTTGGCCATCTGTATTTTGTCAACAATAGCAATTCACTTTTTAATGAATGTTTAAAGTCTCAATTCCCACAGGAGTAACAGCTACAGAGAGCATCAGCTATTGCTGAAAGAACAGGGATTCTAGGAATAAACAGAATATTGTGGAACGGCAAATGGGAACCAGTGACCTCATTATTCTGGAAAATGTCTCTTTTTGAACCAAAAGGAGCTCTGACAATTGTAAAGGTTTAGTCTGGAACAGTGGAGTTTTGCAGAGATAGAGTGAAAGCAAAATTGAGCCCCCTGTGTACTTATGGCAGTTTTTTATTATGTGCCATATATTATCATGTTGTGTTGTGTTTTGCTTTATCGTTGTTGCATCTTTATTAAAGGTGGGCCAGAAATAAAACCCAGATGTAAACATACCTGCACTTCCAAGGCACTTGGCTGAAGTTAAGAGCGCAGCAGCTGAAAGCCATCCTCAGCATGTATTCTTCTAGAACATTTATATTCTTCTTCTCTTAAAGTGAAAAACAAGGAAAACATTTAAAATAGCAAATAAAACCTTGCTGTTGTAAAATAATTATGTATAATGTTGTTTGCTCGATTTTAAAATAATGTGGCCATTCAGGTATGGGTAACGATTCTGACTTTAAAGAGGAGAGCAATTTTGCCCTCTAGTCTGCAGAATACTAAGAATGCAGAACACATTCTTGTCTTTAAGTCTGAGGATTTCCTTTGTTTAGGCTTATTAGGCGAATTACAGACTGGTGTCTTGCAGTCAGACGGTGAGGTCTGCACTGGATTATTGAGTTGTAGGACACAAAACCATATAAAGAAAGAGATGTCATTATTCTGATGACAATGGAGGAGAAAAATATCCACTGCTGACAGGCCTACTTACTCACAAGTCTGTTGGTGTCAACATACATAGCAGTAGAGGCAGACTAGTTTAGGAAAGAGTTTGTTACATCTGGTTAAAAGGAAAATGTGAGAGCTAAAGGGGAGCAAAATACTGTATGTCAATATTTGCCCTACTGAGGAACAGCAGACACGTACTGGAACTGAAGGATACCATATATAAAGAAGTAAGTAACCACATGTAGTATTTCAGCCCTGTGCCCCAGCTGTAAAACATTATTTGAAGTTATAATAGTTTCACAGCTGTGGGAAGGTGAGGGTCATCCATTTTACATACATATTCAAATTAAGAATGCAGGACTGCTGGCACAGAGCATCAGCAATGATATGGCCTCAAAGGTAGGAATGTACAGAAAGACAGACAAAAATCTCTTTTTGTTTTCTCTTCTGGAGATGGATGTAAGCTTTTTCACTCCTCTCTTCCTTGTGCGTGGTTAAGCCTGAAGGTGGAAAATTGTGAATAACCTGAGCAATTAAAGTACAGATATACAGAAAATTCAATAATTAAAATTGAAAAAATAAAAAACATACAAAAAGGTCTGCTTTACACCTAAATCAGGTGGTATCTAAATGCCCTAACTGCTTTCTTTTGCAATATTCAAATGTGTTTCTTGAATCCCACATCTGGTCATGGATAGAACGGCCCTGACTAGACTTTCTTTATGCTCCATCTGGATCTAGAAACTAGATGTTTTCCACATACGAATAGGCCTGCACAGCAATACACAGGTCATATGTACCTCAACTAGCTCTTAATGAAAAAGTCTGGGTACCAGAAGCTCATAATTTATTTCTTCTCACTATTTATCCTCTTTTGATATGTCTTCACAACCTTCCACTATGACAAAGAAAAACAGAATTGCTGAGGTTGGAAAGAGCCTCAGAAGATCATCTACTATGAATCCCTGCTCAAAGCAAGCTCAGCTAGAGCAGGTTGCTCAGGATCACATCCAGCTGCAATTTCAAATATCTCCAGGTGCAGAGACTCCACAAACTTTCCAAGCATACTGTTCTAGTGTTTGACTACCCTACTAGTGTTTGACCACAGTGGAAGGGTTTTTTCTTATGTTTAAATGTAATTTCTTCTGTTTGAATGCATTGATTGTCTCTTGTCTTGCTGAGGCTCAGGCTCTGCAAGCTCAGGGTCTGCTCTAGACAAAGCTCCCAACACCTTGTCTCCAACCAAAGCACTGACCTTGTTCTGCAGCTGCCGAACAGCAGGCAGAGCAGGAGCTGTTTCCCTGATGCCAGAAGTCAGAAGCTTGCAGCCCTCACCATCGTGAGGGTGTCTGACACTTCTGACTCAGCCTGCCCTGCTCTTTATACAACTGGAGTTCAGGCTCTTGCAGCTACAAGGTCTTGGAGAAGATCTCATCAAACTCCTTTCCTTGTCTCTAATGCAATGCAATCTGNAGAATACACAAACAAGTGATGCACTTGCTCACCACCAGCTAACCAATGCCCAAGCCACTCCTGAGCAGTGGTCCCCAGCCTGCTTTCTTCACAGTTTTTGTGCTGTGCATGACACCATAGGGTGTGGAATATCCCTTTGGTTAGCTGGGTTCACCTGCCTTGGCTGTTTCCCCACTCAATTTACTGTGTCCCCCAGCCTACTCACTGGTGGGGTTGGGTGGGGTGAGCAGCTGAAAAGTCCTTGACTTAGTGTAAACACTGCTTAGCAACAGCTGAAACTTAAGTGTGTCATCAACATTATTCCCATAATAAATCCAAAACACAGCACAGTACCAGCCACTAGGAAAAAAATTAGTTTTATCCCAGCCGAAAACAGGATACATCAGTGAGGCATCCCTGCACCCATGAACCTGCAAAGCTCCATCCTCCCTTGGGAATTCAGGTTAAGTTAAGGACAGAGAAAGATGTTTAGTTTCTGCCCCATGAGAGGTCACCACCGCTGCTGTGTACCCCACCCTCCACAGTTTTTGGCCCCCTTCTGTGCTCCCTTCTGCTCAAATTAACACAGACTGCTGCATCTCCTGGTTGCACCTGTTAGCTGCACTCCGTCACACATCTGCGACACACAGGTATGCTTAAATCTCCTGCGGGACGTAACCCAGCTGGTTCTCCTAGTACAAGACTGGCAAAACACATATTCCTAAAAATACAGTAACAGATGAGGTCTTCAACAGTGCCAACAGAAACACTGGGGAAGTAATTCTTCTCGCTGGGATTTGACATTATTTGATGCATATTGGTTCTAATGCAGTTCTAATCATGTATAAAAAGCAGACATTGTTATTCTCTATTTTTACTCTGGAGTAATTCAAAAGACTCGAGTAAGCTCTGCTCATAAAATTGGAAACAGTTTAGAGGCATCATTTGATCTTCAGGAAATGGGTACTACCTATTCATTTACTCTGGGCAGTCCACTGCTTTCCTTTTGATTTTAGCTGCTTCCTTGGTCAGCTGGTCAACTATCCTAGTTACTAGTTCAAAACAGTAAGGGGAATCTAGACACCTAACCTGGGGGACAACTTAGTCTCCACAGATCAGAAGAAAAATACTTCCAGGAATTTGGATCCAAAAACATTGATGGCCCTAAATGCTACAGGTGATACGAGTTCCAGGTCCTTAAATTTCCAAGGACTAGGCATTCAGATGCACAACACATCTGCTCAGTGCATAAATGAATGCAGAATTGGTTGTGATGTCAAATGACCAAGTTGGATTCACAACTGTTCATCACTCTCCACGAACATAATTCTATATCTTATTCCCATTCTAGCAAAGATAATGAATTAATAACTGTTAGCTGCTGAGAAGGATTCAAGACCTTCGAGAAAAAAAGTCTACTTTTAATTATGGCAAAATGAGAAAAGTAAATTAAACACCACCATCATGTAATAACCTGCAGGCAACAAGGAATAAGGACAAACGGTTGAGATCAGAAATGGAGTCTTCCTTCTGTACTGGGAATTGTGAGACTTTTGAAAATAGATCTACCAGAAATAAATGATATAATTTTATATATAATAAATTAGATTAAATGAGTTTGTTTACTTCCATCTGGTAAAAGATGTCAAGGTACATACAAGTAGAATTTAACAGGCAAATGCACATTCTCTACCATTAAGGCTACCAATATGGAATAGAGTGTGTATATCGGTTCAAATCCTCTTTACTTTCCAAAACTGCCTCCTGAGAATGAACCATGGTCTCTGCTAGATTCCAAATCACGCCCAGATGCTCTTGGGGACACCAGTAACTGTGTCACGACAAAAACTTGCAGGGGACTTTTCCAACAGTTTGGCAGTAGAGACAACCCATTCAGGCATTCACAACACACCATGGAATACCATTTCTAGTATAGACATGTCCTTAAAAATGCAAATTCTAATGCCAATTTTGCTTAAAAAGGAAAGAAATTTTTTAAAAATGTAAATTCATTAATTTTCTTTTTATTAGGGAATGGATTTAAGGACATATTTTTGAAAGGAAAAATAGCATTTTAGTTTGATTTTCCAAAAATAAAACAGTTGTAATAGTGCTGTTTGCCCATTCATCTGTCTGTTCAACTTGCTTGCCAGTTCTCCTCAAAAACTTTCAAGGAAGTAAGTGAACACAGAATGCAAATCCCAGGAGCAAGACTTTATTAATATCCAAATCAGTCTGTATTTCCTAAGTTCAAGTCATTATATAAGATGTGATTCTCTCTCAAAAGTTTCATTTTAAAGGATAATGCTAGAAGTTGAGGTAGAAATTCTTATTACATAAGTGATCATTCAAATTGTGTGTCTGCATTCAAGGCTACAGTACCAACAATCACCCTGTAACACACACAGGTATCCAGACTGGTAACCTGTTCTGCCTCTTACAGGTCACTGTGGCTCTCAGAGGGCCACAGCACAAGAGGCACAAGTTGGAACACAGGAAATTTTGACTAGGTGTGGAAAAAACAAAACCCAAAACCGTTAGAGTGGTTGGCCAGAGAGTCTGTAAAGAGTCCTTCCTTGGTGATACACCAAGGGTGATTGCACCAGGTCCTGAGAAGCCTTCTTTAACTGGAAGGAGATTGGACTACACAGTCTCCACAGGTTTCTTCCAACCCACGCTGCTTATAAGAGTCTATAAGCAGAAAAGGAAGATTTGGTGAGAAAACTTAAATCTGGTGCAATTAACTCACAAAAGAAAAGTGAATCTTGAAATAGATTCACATCTCATTGGCAACTAACATGTTTTAAATGATATCTGTATATCTTACTGGATTGCTTAGATAGTCTTTTTTCTTTGTTCAGCTGCAGACATTTGACTCCCCTGTAATCTATTTTTAGTAACCTCTGAATTTCTGAGTAGATCTTAAAAGATGGGAGGTTTTCAAGGCTGTCACCAATAACCTATCACTGATGTATATAAAGTTTCTGGATTCAGCAAGTTAAGTGAAAGATATATTTACGTATAGATATACCTGGAAACAGCAGATAACAATACCCAAGGACACAGGAAGGTTTAACCCTCGTCAAAATCAAATGGACCTAGAATCCTTGAATCTAATGCAGGGTTGAATGACTGCCTTAAGATCATTAAAACAAGTAAGACAGAATCTTAAAGGAAACAGTCACAGGAGTGCAGACCTCCAAAGAAATGTGAAACATCAACCTGAGTGCTGAAAGCAACTGACATACTGCAAGTAAGTTACAAACATTATCTGTTGTTTCTACTGGTTTTTTAGGGAATGGAATTTTGTGCACATCCTTTACGAATGAGCAGAACTATACCCAAATAGGTGTTGTACCTGACTTGTACTGCACCTGTAAATTAAAACAAATATGCAGGGCACAGACAGTGAAAACCAGAATGAAAGAAATAAGATGTGCAATACAATTGCCAAACACATGTGTTTTGTGGTATTTCTAAACCCTGAAGATACCTAGTCAGCTCACTAGCTGTCACTCCAGAAAGATACAGCTTCTCCTTATGTGGGAAGAGATACTCTGGTGTCCCAGGTAGCCTGTTTTGTCTCAAATGGTGCCCAACATCTATGTTTAGGCAAGTGAATTGAAGACAAGTTTTTCAGACTGAACATAAAATTTGCGTAATTGTGTCTCACTTACTGCAGAGGTTAGAGCTGGCTGTTTTTCAGTACCTTGTTGTATTTCTCTTCTTACCGTCTTTACCCCTCATGCTATGGTGGGATGAAGTAAGGGCCTTTCAAAGAGATATGCAAAAGAAAGCCTTGTCTCAGACAGAAAGAAATAACCTGGTAATTCAGGCAGGTCAGACAGTCCAAAGATTTTTATTTCCAAGCCAAAAACTTTTGGCTATAGAGGTGATCTCAGACACTGCTATCTTTTCTTTGGGTATTAAATAATAGTGTTCTTTGTTTAAAAAAATATCCATTGAAGCACTGAAAGGAAAGGACTATCCAGGTCTTCTCTGACTGAAGCATTCAACTTTTCTAAAGCCAAAGGGAAAATCTCGCTTCAGATAACATTTAAATCTTTATTTACCAAAAAAAATTCCCTCAGTAGCCTGAGGCTAGACCATGCACATTTGATATGATACAGACAGGAGACTGTATTGGAATTGTTTCAGATAAATTTCATTGAAGGAGAAAGGTGTGAAATAGTTTCTGTATGAAGAAGGTTGAGCAGATCAGGACTGTTCTGGTTGGAGAAGCAGTAATATAGGCCTAATAAAACACTGAATGCCAAGAAGGAGGTGAATAGAAATAACAGTGCATGGATTCTTCCCATATAAGAACTAGAGATTATCAAATAAAATAGCTATTGGCAAGCCCAAACTAGAGATCCCTCATGCAAGACACTTCATACGCAGTACATGCAAGCTCTGTGAATCCTTTTTACAGGATGTTGCAGGTGCTGCAATTTTATATTGTGTGTAAATTGGCTAGAAATGGGGAAATGGGGGAAAATTGGGAAAAATAGGGAAAAAATCAAGGGCTCTTAATTACAGACATGTCACATGACTGACTCCAATTTGCACTGGCACAGAAAATTTCAGTATGTGTTTGGCAGACACACACTGCTGACTATTGTGAGACAGGCTGCAGGGCTGGAGAGGCATTTGGGCTGCCTGATGTGGCCATCTCTACGGTCTTAAATCCCTTATCTGAATGAAGCAGAGCTGTGTTTTGCAATGAGGCTGCTTCCAAAGAGAGAACACGAAGCTAACATATGGCTCAGTGATTTTGAGCAGAAACACCACCCTGCAGCTCCAAAACTCCTTCTGAAACTTGCTCATCTATTCCCAGCATTATCTGATGAAAAAACAATAAAAAAAGAACACTTTGTTTAAAAAAGTCCCAACCAGCTCTTCTGTTATCCAAGCCAAAACTCCACACTTTGCTGAGGTTTCCCTTCCAGAACCACAAAAGACATTGGCACATTCTATAGACTCAGGCACCAGTAAAATCCAATATGTATCTAAAGAAGACTGATTGCCTGTCCTTACTGCAATGAGTCTAAGGCCCAGTGCTCCACAGGGGAGAGATACAAGACAGCCAGGAAAGACATTGTGAAAACAGACAGTAAGCATATAAATCACCAGTGCAGCTCAGACATGGAAGCTAGAAAGATGACTCCTATTTGGAAGATAAACTACACTGTACATGCTCAGGCAGAGCAAGCAAATCTTTCGATACAGGTAAAATGCAGAATACTGTGCAGACAAGAAAGGAATCAACCTTCTGCCCCTACTGAAAACACTGGCTTTATTGAGCTAGAAACTGGAAAGGGTTATTTTTCCCTTGTGCTGAAATACCTCCAGACCATAGCTGGGAGAAGGATTGGGGCACTTGCCTACAACAATTCAATCTAGTATGGAAAAAATATATGTTCCTACGATGATTTTCTAACACCAAAGAATTTGTCTGCTTTAATAAGCCCAGAGAACCTAGGTGTCTGGTGATTTCTTGTCATAAATCAGGAGCTCATTAAAAGAAAAAAGTATGAAAAGAAGGCAAAGATTCTGGCAGGAGTCTTGAGAAAACAATTGAAAAGCATTTTTGAAGTTTCAGTCATTTTGGTGCAATATTGCAAAGGCCACAGCTCTGAGCAGTAGCAGTTCTGAAGTCTGTCAACTAAGTACCTTAAAGCTCCTGAATTTACTGAATTTTAGACCACAGATTCCGCTTTCTGCCTGTGACTGGATATTGCCTGCTTAGAACGACGTGCAAAGCTGTGGTTGTGGGAGGGAGCTGCAGAAAGTCGTGCTACCTGACCAACAGGAAATTCAACGTGCATCAATTCTAAGAGTCCAAAGAGCTGTTGAAAAGTAAGATAAGGTTCAGAAGGGGATTACTGTGTCCTAAATGTGATATTTTTATTGAGAGGGCAATGCTTAAATTACATTTTTATGAGCCAGAGTGGCATACCATCACTTTTTCATTTTACTGGGAAGCTTGCTGGGACTTCTCTGGTTCACAGCTGCAGAATGGATTAATTTTATCCTCTCCTGAATGAGACCTTCAGTCCCAGTGTAACTTCTAATTTGAAAGCAGCATGCAAGGGTACTACAAGAGCAAAATTATTATATCATCAGAGTAAAAGAGAAACAGGAATAAAAAATAATAAAACACTAGGACTTGATTCAGCAAAATATTTGTGTGCATGTTAGCCTTAAGCATCCCTGGTTAGTGAAGCACTAAAGCATGTTCTTGTGCTTAATTGAAGTTAATGGGATTTACACAGGTCCTGAAGGTAATCATATGTTTCACTGCTTCATTATATCAGAATACAAGTATTAAAAGGCAAGGGTTATCCTCAGGGAATTCCACTGAAATACAGGGCGATACAAAACTATAAATCATGTTAAGGTATTTATTATTAAAATTCAAACAAAAAATATGTAAAGAAGGTGCAGGTTGCATAAGACCTGAGCCTCAGAATAGCACTTTGTTTAACAAGATATCTGAGACATAGGACCTGTTTCAGTGTAAAATCAGAAGTAACTAGAATGAAGCCAAGGCTGACGCAGCTGAGATCAATATTAAGCCCCAGAGAAGGGGAATTTTCTAAAAGTTTGGGGGGAGGGGAAGAAAAATGGAGAACAGGTCCCCAGAGAATGTGATAAATGGTGATGGCAATATAGTTCTGCTTCCAAAAGCCAGGCTTAATCCTCACTCAGGAGTAGACATTGTGCCACATATTTAATCTATCCCTTAGAGAGAGTCAAAAGGATCAAAAGCATCACACAGATACTTAAAGGGAAAGGTCATATTCCCATTGAGGACTAATGACTATATCCGTTCCTGCGAGCATGGGGATTTCTGGTGAGGGAACTAAAACTGCAGTGTTTCCAGTGTTAACTCTGGCTGTAGGGTGTCTGCTGCCACAACAGCTTCTTGAACCCTTCCCCTTTACTCCAAACTACCCTCATGCTGTGAACTTGCAGCTCCCTGTGTTTCTCCTACAGCTTTTCCATACCTTTCAGCAAAGGGATTTCTTTAACAAAACTAAGCTCTGTGATCAGATCACCCGAAGCCACTGCAATGTCTCAAAACTACCAAAGCCTTTGTGGTTACAGAAGAATTGTAGAGAGCTGCTATAATTTAAGAGCAGGGATTTTTTTTTTCCACTGTAGTGGTTCAATGTGTGTTGTGTGCACACATGTGCTTCAGCACAGATGGAGATTCAAATGAATATCAGACCCTTTGGTGTGAGTTCAAATTTCCTGAAGGTGTTGGAATGTCTGTAAAACATCAGATGCCCTTTTGGTTGTTTTTTTTATAAATACATTTTAATTCTCTGCTGATTTGACATTTCACTTTATTTAGGAAAATTGGGAAAAAAATGACAACATATTGAAAAAAGTTATTATGGAAAAAAAGAACAGGGAAGGGACGGAGGCTTGGATGTCCCTGGCAGCTACCTGCCTTTCGTATACAAAGCCACCTATGATTCTTCTACAACCACAAACAAGCCAGGTTTTCTTTGTGCTCTGTCCAGAAAGGAAGTTCAAAATATGTACATCTACTCCAAAGCCATTAATCTTTTTTATAAGATTGCTGGGGAGAGTAGAGAACCATTGTCGTATTTCTTAAAATTAATTTTCCCCAAAGCTTCAGGAATCCTTAAAGTAAAGTTTAAGATATTCTTTCTTTTATTGTCTCCAAACACATTTACCTCCTAAACAATAGCTACTTTATGACTGTTTTACTTTTTTACTGGTTATATCCATTTTGCTGTTTCTTCAGGAAAGAAAGAAAAAAAAATACAATCCCCCCCCCCCAAAAAAAACCCCAACCCCCAAAACTTTAGACCCCTGCATCCCTGGCTTTAGTTTGAGCTTGCTACTATCAACCCAGATCCACGTGGCTGGAGAGGCTGTGTTTCCACAAAGGCTGAAGAATACATTGCATGAAAGAGTCTCTAAATGGTCAGTAAGACCAAGAAAATGACAATCTCTGAACCTTTGGATTCTCAAAAATGGTTTCAATTGCATATTGAAAGTAACATAAGGCAAAACAGCAACAAAAATCAGAGTCAGGCCCCTAAACAAATGTCATCACTGCTTAGACTTCAGTAAGGGTGTTAATTATTATCACAAAGTGAGGAAACCACAGAATTGTTGGATGAAACACACGTTTCATGTGGAGAAAGTAGTACAAACAAACCAAAAACATACATCATTTTTCACGGAGTACAGAGAAGATGCATCTATTTATTCAACAAGCCTTGGGGATCCTCCTCCTGTACAAACTATCTAACCTTGTACAGTCCAATTTGCATCCCAAGGCTGTTACAGTCTTCCATATGCTTGTAATTTATTAACTATCTCAGCTATGAGATTAAAACGGGAATAATTCTGAGTGTCATTAAGAGGGAACTTCTTGTATAAAATCTACATATACTGTACTATGATACCAACACCAGAGAACCAACCTTCGCCCATACATCCACATTTGCAGCTCTTTCAGATGAGATTTAAATTAAAGTTAAGCAATGCAATTATTCTACCTGGGTCTAGGACATGGAATATATAAAAGGTGTGCTACACCCTATGAAAAAGCCATGCACATGGTGAAAAAATGTACTTCTCACTGCAATATAGCATAGGGAGCAGTGATGCATGTAGTTCAAAAGCCAACCCAGAGAATGACAAACACCAAGTATTTCACACTAAGGTGGCAGAAAGGCCAGAGCAAGTAGTTTTTGGATAGTCTGCCTAGAAGGTATCCTTTTCCCCCCTTTTAATATCAAGATGATTTGTTACCTAGAGCTGAATAAAAAATAACACATCCTAGTATGTATGTAATACAGGAACATCATCTAGCCAGCAAAAAAGATTTTGTTATTTATGGACCAATCTAGAAATAAAATTAGTTAGAATGTTGAGAGCAAAATAGAGACTAGGCAGCTCACTGATCTGTACTCTCAGAATTAACAAGGACACATCCTTTCCTGGTACGCACTCATCATGATGAGCAATTTTTAGAGCATCTCCTTGTTATAGACTGATGTCATACATGATAAATAAGACAAGCTGACATCTTAGGTTATGTCTCTATTGACACATTTACCTGAATCATAGCCACACTGACAGACCTTACTTTTAGGCTGACAACAATCAACTTTGTATAGGTTTGCACAGTAGCTGTACACTGGTTTCAGCAGGCAAAATCCAGGTTGAGAGAAGGCAGGGGAAAATCTTCAAGCGCCTTACAGAGGTGATAGAACAAATTTCAGCAATTGAAACTTTAAGTCAACCTTACTGAACCCCTGGAAATTTGTAACAACAGAATCCTAGAACTGGTGTACTGAATACAGCTAAATTGCTTTAGGTTAAGTAACTTTTAACAGGTCATTCAGCATCAGCAATTTGAGCTAACTTACCTAGCTTGACTTACACTGGGTTTAACATGGTCTACTTTTTCAGCTGACCCATAACAATTCTATTCCTATATTTTCTCACTGATGTACAAATTAATTTTTTTAAAAATATCTCTTACTTAGAAATCTGCAAGCAAAGCCAGTCCTGCACAAACCACACCTTTCCTTGAATTTACTGCCATCATTTTAGAAAGTTTATTTAAAAGAATATAATAACCCAAATACGTGCTTTTCTATGAAACGCACTTTTCAAGTTCATTTTGCCAGAGAAAATACTAATTTTCCAGAATGGCATATTTCATTTGCTACCAAAGAGGGCTGACTGTAACATAAAGCGGGTGGCTCCTTTAGAAGAAAGAGAAACAATTTGACATGGTAGGTCTGGTATCCTTCTGCAATATCAAATGAAGCCCTACATTTTCAAAATGATGCATGGGAACTTAACCACGTGGTGCCCATTAAAGTCCATGCCAGGTCTCATGGTTTATGAGGTCACCAGAAGTCCTTGATGGAATTACACCCCCGTCCTGCACGACGGATTCTCTTGTATCACAGATTCTGAATCAAAGCCTACAAGGTCAACAAAAATGTCTGCAGTCAGTTTGCTCAGGTTTGGATCACGTATTTCCACTGGAAAGAGAGAAACGAGAGAAATAAATTACTGAACAATTGTTAGTGTAACAGCATGGCATGGATCTTATGTTGATACATATTCCTGTATGGTAAGGGGGAAATAATGTCTTCCTGTGGTCGTGCTCAAGGCATCTGAATGAGAAGAGAAACACTGGGGAATACTCCTCTGAAAAACAAAAGGACATCCTGTGAGAGTGCAATTACAAAGTAATTCTTTGAGCATTCCGAACAGCTACCAGACAACATACGAAACACAGTATACTTAAAGAATAAATATTCTGGGCTCTTTGTGCATCATGTGCATTTTTAGAATTTGCTGTTCTGGTGCACATATGTCAGTTTTGTATTTACTGGACCGAATCTTTTAGAATCTATCACAATAGTAACAGTCAATGTCCAAAAGTGAAACCTGGCACCCAATTTGCACAAAGACTTTGCACATTGTTGTGTTTTAAAACACTCAGTAGTTAATAAAAGAGTGTGGTCTATTGGTATATTTGTTTTCATATTCTCTCCATTGGAATATGATCTTGCTTTAGCAATAAACCGATATGTTGATTGAATACTTTCCAGTTCTCTAGGTTTCTAGGAGTGTTCCTGGGGTTGTATCACTAGCAGCACAGTGACTGTGTTTAAAGAATTCTTCTTGTAAAATGAAAAGCCATGGTACCACTAGGGTCTCCTGAATCTGCATATGTAAGGTAGAATAATTTTATTTAAAAAGTAGATGCTTGTCAAGTCACATGATGATAGTCATTAGTAAAACATGGACCAGCAAGTTTCTAGGAATTTGTACGCTTATCAAACATAGTCTGGATTCCATCAGATTACAACGTGTCCTAAGGTAGTTAACTATTTAGGGAGCAATTTGTATGCATTAATACATGCATACCTTGCAAACAAAGGTCTAGAAAGAAGAAGACGTGCTTACTGAAGGAGATTTGCACAGACCAAAGAAATAATGTCTCTGAGAAAAGCAGTAAATTAGAAAACATAACAGCACTGTGATAAGGATCGTGTTTCCACGTGTTTCCAGGTGTTTCCATGGGTGCATGATGTCTGTGGTTTAGTTAGGCTTCTGTTACTCAGGGCTATGAATGGGGTACCCTGGCCAGCCAAACACGTAAGCAGAGCAGCACTTATTTTACAGCAACTGACAAGATCAGACCAGAGAGAGAGAGAAAAAAAGCTGATGCTTCATATGGCACCTCTCTGAACTAGGGAACATAGATGATACAATATAGCTGTACTGCTTCTGGATTCAGGTGACTTCACACTTACTGCCCTGTCTGTCTGCGAGCTGGAGAGGTCACCCACCGGATAAGTGTGAATTAACCATAAAGGGAATGCAGCACTGTATCAAATGAATTTCTGCAGCAGCTGTGCAGGCTGTGGCAAAATTTCAGAGGTTTTGAAGGGCTGATCCCAATGGTACAATGGCTTTTCATTTTCCAAGAATGGCCGATCCCAGTGGTACCATGGCTTTTCATTTTCCAAGAAAGATTCTTTTAACACACGCTGGAGTATATTTTTTTCTGTCTTTTGTTTTAGTTTCTGTTCTTACTATTCTTTGAAAAGAAAGAAAAGTCAGGCAAGTTCAGAGTGGGGCAACTTTTTCATTACAGAGTATTGAATCAGCCAGTAAAGGACAAAGTTTACAGCAGGAATCCTGTGAAAGAAGCATTGTGTACGTATGTTCATATCCAAACCTTGTGCTATAGCCTGTAATATTTTACCTTTTGCAGCCAGGCTGCCTTTCTTGCCTTTGCTTAAATGAGCAGTCAGTATACACACAGCTGGCCTGGGCTATTCCCCCCTCCCATCATCTCTTCACCCCTCTGAACATCAAGCACCAGCTAAATTTTACTGATAAAGCCAACACTAAGCAGAAGGAAAAATATGCATTCTTCATGCTGTACAGCTGAGCAGGGCTAAATGGCTAATAAAAAGTACCAGGCAACAACTTTAAAAGGAAGAAAGAGAAGGGCTGGTGCTGTAGGTGGAACTGGAAGGGAAGGGAGGCTGGAGTGGTGGGCTGTGGAGGGGGACATGTCACTCCTTGAGCTGGAGCCATTCCCGGTCCCTCTACATGGTTTGAGCAGCACCACCTCATAAGTGCATGGTTGTTTCTGCAAAATATTTACTTCCATCTGAGGGCATTTTGTGTGAGCTGAGATCAAAGGTGTTTGAATTATATACAATTTAACTTAGGTAGTATTTGTCATGGATAAATACTTTGCCAGCAGCATAGAAAAAGTAATTAAGAAATTGCAATCTCTCACCTTACACCAGTACTCCAATGCCATATTTCTGAAGAAATATTCACAACCCTGAAATGAAGGTTTAACTATTACATAGCCCAGGCTTTTGATTAGCTTTTGGGAATGAAAATATTAAAATAAATATCATAGAATGCTTTGGGTTGGAAGGGACCTTAAAGATCATCTAGTTCCAAGCCTCCTGCCACAGGCAGGGACGCATTCCACTAAACCAGGTGTCTCAGAGACCCATCCAGCCTGGCCTTGAACACTTCCAGGGATGGGGCATCTGCAGCTTCTCTGAGCAGCCTGTTCCAGTGTCTCACCACCTTTGCTTCTTTCTTAGGATCTAATCTAAACCTACTCCCTTTCAGTTTAAAGCTTTCCGGCCTGGTCTGTCACTACATGCTCTTCAAAAAGTCCCTCTCCATCTTTCTTGTAGGCTATTTTCAGTTACTGGAAGGCTGCAATTAGATCACCCCAAATCCTTCTCTTCTCCAAGCTGAACAATCCCAGTTCTCTCAGCCTTTCCTCACAGGAGAGGTGCCTCTAACTAACTTGGTGGCCCTCCTTTGGAGTCGCTCCAACAGGCCAGTGTCCATCCTCTGCTAGGGACGCTAGAGCTCGATTCAGTCCTTCACAGGAGACCCCACCTTGCGTAGAGGTGTTGAGAGATTA
>VZRQ01004617.1:3958641-4055804 GCA_013397975.1 Machaerirhynchus nigripectus
TTTTTATCCCCTTCCTTTTTTTTTTTTTTTTTTTTTTTTTTAATTTTAAAAACATTTCCCCTTTATTTTCATGGTAAAAGGTATTTTCAATATTTTACAAGAAAATACTGGATGTCCTTATTAGCTTTAGGTCATAAATGCCACAAAACAGATTTAAAAACTGGAATAAACCCAACATAAATGCTTGCTATTGGTGAATATAAGGGCATACAAAACAGGGCAGTAAAGTCACTATACAATATCAGTAAAACCATTAAAAAAATCTGGAAAAGCATCAAGATGGCTGGCCTCTTTGTAGTTTCAGCACAGAAAAAAAAATTGAGCCTTATTTCTAAATATTTTCCCTAGTGGGAAATAACAGCTTGAAAATAATCCCAGATGTATTCATTTGTGCAACATTTTTCTGCTTGCAACATATAGGCATGGAAAAATTATTGAAGGTTTCAATTCTGGACTTGTATTTTAAAAATGTCAAGCTTTTGAAAAACAGCATAATTTTTCCTTAAAAGCTATTCATTTACCTGGAATGTTGGCCAGCAGGCGTACATTATGGACTTGGTTTAGCTAAGATTGAAAAATTGCCCAAAGGCAAAAGAGAAGTAGGCAATTTTTGTGGCTCAGATTATATACCAACACAAAATACAGCTGAGTTGATTTTTGAGCTGGCATATAAAAGAATTTTGCATGTATGTGATCTTGAAAGTGATCAAAAGCTGTCTGAGGTTTTTAAAAAGCTCAAAAATTGTTATTTTCATGTTGTCTTTTTTACAATCAATATCTGTATCCTGAGGTACAAGCAATCAGAAAGCTCTTATTAAATGGCTACTGAAAACAGTAAAAAGAAAAACAATCCAAGCTCATAAGTAATAATTTCCAAAGACGAGCAGATAGAAGTATATTTCTGTCTGCTCTACAAAACAAGTTGTTTGATAAAATATTTCCATTTTGGGTAGATATTATAGAAAAAAACAACACAAACACTCAAAACTTCAGGAAGTTGTCTTGTTAAAGGAATCAGAAGTTTTCTTCTGTTCAATCTAGACTATCATCTTGAAAAGCTATTTATCTGGATAATATTTACAGCCCAGAATTTTCTGTGACTCACTTCTGCGACATACAGTAAGCGACGTTACCATGTATAGGTGGCTACAAATAATTTCAATAGGTTGGACTTACTGGGAGGAGTGTGGGAGGCTGTTCCCCTCAATGTATATAAAATCACTTTTTTGATGGAAGGAAGACTCTTTAATGAAAAGAAAGAAAAGTCAGTGAAAATTCAGGAAATTAAATTACTCCTCAAGAGCCAAAGGTACAGATACGGGAAAAGGTAGACTGATCAAACCAGTGCAGACCAACCCTTTAGGGTGAGGGCAGTGCCTGTACTCTGGCAGGAGGAGCCAAGCTCATGCTGAACCAGCCAGCTCCAAGAGCAGACTGCTGCTGTGTCAGTGCAACGCTCTGTGTAAGCTGAGCAAGTGAGCAAGGCTGGTCAGTGTGGACGCAGTGCCCTGTGACCAGAGCTCCACTGACTTGGAGAGAATACCAGTGCACAGTGCTGATGTCCTGCAGAGCTGTGCCAGTCTGCCTGGAGCCTGCCAGAGGAAGTCCAGGGCAGCACACGTACAGCTGTAAAGGAGTATCATGATCCAAGGGCCATGCACTCTATGCAGTTCCCACAGGAATCATTGCCAGAACTTTGCTGTTTTTCTATTTGGGAAGAGTTGAGTCTTTAGAGGATACCACAGAGGTTACCCTTGAGGAAATTTATGGCCACCAAGTTAATTAGAGGGATGGAGCACCTCTCCTATGAGGAAAAGCTGACAAAAATAGGTTTTGTTCAGCCTGGAAAAGAGACAGGTTTTGGGTGACCTAATTGCCTTCCAGTGCCTAAAGGAGAGCTGGAACAAGACTATTTACAAGAGCATGTAGTGACAGGAGAAGAGGGAATGGGTTCAAACTGAAAGAGAGTAGGTTTAGATTAGATGCTTAGAAGAAATCATTTACTGTGAGGGTGGTGAGGCACTGCAACAGGTTGCCCAGAGAAGCTGCAGATGCCCCGTCCCTGGAACTGTTCAAGGCTGGATGGGTCTCTGAGACACCTGGTTTAGTGTAAGGTGTCCCTGCCCATGGCAGGGAAGTTGGAACTAGATGATCTTTAAGGTCCCTTCCAACCCAAACTGTGACTCCATGATTCTTTAATTCTATGAAATGGGGTTGCTGCATGACTGGCAATATCCAGCTGACTGGTTATTCCATGAAAGGTGGTCCTTTTCCTTTTGGAGTGCAGACTGCTTCTACCCATGCAGTCTCCCTCAAATGCAGAGCATCAGAAGTAGCTTCAGACACACATTAGAATGCCTTAGACTGCTCCTGGGGTTTTGGTACAACATATCAGCTTTGCCCTGCTGGAGTGAATGCCCCCACTCTGGTCACACATGGTACTGGGACATGGTCCGTGTGCTGTGGAAATGGTGAGCATAGTGTCACAAACGGTGTGTTCTCACTTCTTCACTAGATCCAACACCTCCTCAATGACAACAAAATTTATTTCTTGAATACTTCACGTTGCCCTCTGTATCCTAGTGGCAACAAACAGTGGCTCAGTCACACTTCTCCTTGCCCAAGAGATTTGAAAAGTATTTGAAATAGCCAGTCAGATGAAGGTGGGAAGAGTGAGTTCAGAGTCAGAGCTTCTAGACCTGGAATACTTTCTCAAAAAGAAAATGTGAAGAAGATGTGCTGATATTTCTGAGCTCTCCACCAGCATATAGTCAGAAATGAGAAAAACCCAAAGAAGTGTAGTCAACAAGGTCTTGATGTACAGCTGGCAAAGCTGGCAGAGATATTCTGCTTAATGCCCAGGACACCCATAAAAATGCTGGGTGCCCCCACCATCCAGCTGCAGGTAATTAGCATATCTTGAAATAAGCATATCTTAAATGATCAACAAATATCTCATTGCAAACTAAAGGAAGAGAATTTGTGTAGATGTCTTTGTTGTCCCCCTGCAGAGAAATTGCAGGTGTCTTCACAGATTGGGGAAATCAAATATGTGGCCTCTGGTTAAATTATAAGTATAACTTGGTTTATTTACACATATAAATAAGTACTGAAACTGAAAGAATCAAAAAGTGTGCTAGTAATTCCCTTGTTAAAGAGTCTCAGCTCATCAGTAAAATTTGGATTACAAGCAAAAATTCCACCTGAAGAACAGATTTTAATATGAGATCAAAGCAAATAGCAACCTCATCTTCCAATAACACAGCTCCCTTCACACACAGCTCTAACAGCACAAATTAAAAAAATTAGTATATCATTCCAGGAGTGAATATTTCTTTATGTGCTTAAATAAAAGAAAAAAAAAAAGGAAAAAATAGTCTAGAAGATTGAAATGGCACCATCTGGTGACACCTGCCACACAGCATGAATGGCTCATGAAGCTACTTTTTTATTTGAAGTTTTGTTGAACAGCTTTGTGTGTGAGTGTAAAAGCCTTTAACAGAAGACTTTTGATCAGCCACTGTTTTTTTTATTCTGCTGCTTCATCTTGCTGTAAAGACAATTGTAGACAGGCATGAGGATTCAGATACTTCCTTCAGAAATTACCAGAGTAAATCAAGTTGTATATAAGACTCACCTCACTCTAATTTATAGTTCAGCCCAGACCATTGAACTTGTAAGTAAAATTTATGGGGGAAGAGCAATAAATTAAATTGCATAGAAACATAATTTTTGTCCTGCAGTTACTTGTACAGTTCGATTTAACACATAAAAAATGGAGTATAATACTAACTTGTTAATAAAATGTGCACAGCGCTGACATGTAAAAACAGTTTTATAATTGGTTGGTCCACTCTGTTAGCCTTGTTGACAACACTAAATTTTCAAACCCCTACATTAGTAACATTGAGCTAACATTATAAATGCAGAAAGCTCATAAATGCATACAACAGAAATTCATTTGGCCTTTGATTTTTTTGGGGGTGTCTTTAAAGTGAAAACTGTAAAATTACCACGTAATAAAAGCCAGCAGACTGAACACTAATTGCCCATTTGTAAAACGCTCTTTACCTCCAATCACGTAGGTGTGAGGCATAAACTTCTTGGGTTTTACGGAGCTGCGATTTATACTTTCAGTTCTGTTTCTCTCTGTTGCATTTCATCTTAAGCTTATAAAAGACGAGCTGCGTTTTATTAATCTGCATCAGCATTCATTGGACATTAAATCTACGTAGATCCCTACAGGGTTTTAATTGTGGCTGAATTGCCAACAATAATTGGGCCTCTGACTAACCATGGAGAGCAGGCCACCCTCGCTGCCGGGCACAAGTGCTAGCTCCCACACCAGCCACGATAGCCCACTTTGTCAGCCGCCCGAAGGGAAGTTGTCAAGTCTGGGACCCTGCTGCTTTATTCCTATAACTATGTTTTAGAAACACCTCACAAGTGGAATTGTGGTTGCCTCATCCAGAAAATGTGGAAAGGATTAATGTGGCATGTAAAACAAATCACTCCTGAGCTCAGCTGAGAAAGTGGGTATTAAAAGCACTCCAGTCAAAAGAGCTTTAGTGAAAGGGTCATGGTGATATACAGTCAGCACATGTTGGGCTGGTAAAGCTGCAGGGTGTTTGGAAATGGTAATGGTCCATGGGTGTAAATTCTTTCAAGACCTCTTAAAGGCACATGTGTTTCTTGAGCATATTCTCCAAACAAGGACCTGTTATAGGTTAGCTTCACTGGAACTTTTAAACTTTATTGATTGGTTTGTGGTACTCAGGTTTGCTTACTGTTTTTTGGGGGATTTTTAATGTTTTTGATAAACACAGAAAGCTATCATGACAATCTAAAACTTACAAATCTGTAAACTATGTTGTTATAAATATAACATATTTTTATTTATTATAAATAAATAAATAGATTTATTGTAACATATTGCATAATGTGTTATTTCTTTTCTTTATGCCAGTCATCACTGGATTCACAAGAATTAGGGCTCTATCAATATCTCTTTTATGAACGCAGGTTGGTTAAAACGTCTGTAGTTTTGAGGTTAAAAAGGTCAGACCCTTTAAGTTTGACATAACATTTAGTGGGGCTTTATATATGTTTGTAACTTTTGTAACATAATATTTCCTAAAGTTGTTAAAAAGATGGCTCATGGCAGCCTTTCTAGTAAAGCTGGGAAGACTGAGAGTACTTAGCAAAAGGTTTATTTTACAAGTTGCACTATTCCTTGTTCTTTTTTTTTTCATTAGGAGTTTCACTGTAGTTTAGCATAAAGAATAAAAATGTGATAACATATATGTACCATGTAGCCTTTTTTTTACCGAAACAATTGCCACTATAAGATGGCAATGTCCAAAAAGGGTTTTTAAGCAACAGCTCACCCTGACTTCCAACAGAAACATGAGGGTTCAGTAATTTTGTACATTAGGCCTTCTGTGCAGGCATCACTTCACTTACATTTGAAATGGAGCCATTTTTGAGAAGCATGTGTCAGGTGTTGAGCAGAACACAGCCACATCTTTATACAGAATGAATGGCTGAGAAATGAAACTTAAAAAATAATGTATCTACTTGTTACAACACTTGCCATGATATAATTAAAAACACTAATAATCACTTCCAACATGCCCCATTCAGCTGAGAACATATCCCTGCAGCAAGTGGCCTGCATTCAATTCTAAGGAAGCTTATTACAGTCATGGTTCAAAAGCCAGTAGTTTTAGAATTCGGCCAACAGAATGCTGTCTTGGATAAGTACACCAGAGATTAGAATTTTTCAATCTAATTTCTGATTGTATTTGTTTTTTACACAAGGCCACTGTTAATTATTTTATGTGGTCATTTAATCTGTGTTCGCTATAACAGACTTGAAAGCAAAAGCATGGATTGCAGTTACATGATGTGGTAGGTGAAAACATTTGTTCTGAATAACAATATTTAATTGAAATCATATTTAAAAACACCAAAGAGTTGTTTTCTCACAAACCTGTAGGACTCTTATGAACAGGGGCCATGGTTAAATTATCAAAACCCTACTTAGTCAAGTTAAAACAAATAAATAAAATAACATGTGACCTTGGCAAGGTTTGGGTTCTATGTAGGTTCTGGTTCAGTGCCTCTGTCGTTGGCTCCAGCTACAACCATGACTACAAATATTGTTCCACAGGCTTCAGCAATGACACCATTTGTTACTTTTGTCTAGTACAGCACCGGTGAAAGTCAAGATCAGTCATTCTCCTGCAACATTTCCATCATGCAATGAAGTTCCCTCCATAAAGCATAGTAACACGCGGTAGATATGATGTAACTGTCTGGCATCTTTATGGAAATCAGAAAGCTTTGGTAATGCTGACCTTCAAAATTAAGTTTGCTGTCCTCTTCCCCTTCAGGAAGGTGAAATGCGATGCGCGTGTAAGCGATCTTGAAAGAGATGTCCTGTAGCTACTTGGGTAAACAGCTGAGGTAACTGGCCAAGACACACTTAAATGTTTTGTGAAGAGACACGCAGTATAAAAAGGCAAAAAAAAACCCAGAAAAGGTTCACAGCAGATGTGGGGGGTTGTAATGGTATTGTTCCACATTGCAATAACATGCAGGAAACTGGGCAACACTGTAATCTATAAACCAAATTATTGGTGCTCTGCCCAAACATTTTCAAAACCAAACACCTGCAAGAAACAGCCAGCTATTCTGAACAGAAGACTAATCCTTCTGGGGTTTTTTTTACCCTGAAAAGCAACAACAAAAAAATAAATCCACGTTTATGAAATTGTTTTCTTTAAGCTTGCTAAGTTACAGGGCATTTTTTTTCCAACAGTTTCCAAGAGCTTCTTTATTAATCCAAGTAAATGTTTCTTTTACATAGGAAAAAAGACACTGTTTATCTTTTGTTTCCTATACAACTCCCATTTTATAACAGTCTCGGTAGTCTTCATACTACAACCTCAAATCAGCTATTTTGCTGAAACACTGTGGGTTTTTTTTTAAGTTGAAGTCTTAAAAATGCCTCAAAAGCCATGTAAGTTAAACTCCTAATAGCATCAACTCCCAAGTTTAGGTTTTTTTTGAGAAGAATCTGCTCTTTCTCACATCTAAAACTGTAGATTCAGATTCAAAGACATTTGTCAATATATTCATCATCAAATCTGCAAAACCATTTAAAGTCAGAGAATAAGCTAGTAGGAAAAAGAAGAATTTTAAAGTTTTTATTTTGTTTTTTATTTCTTTTTCTGTCAGTGAGGCTGTAATAATTTGATTTTAATTGATTGAATCATAATTCATTAAAAACTCAACTTTGCTTTCTGTTAGAAGATAATCCAGAAAATATCCAATAAAATAATATAAATAGTAAGTAGACTCAATAGAATGTCACTCATTTATATCCTGAAGATGACCTCTTTCTTATCCAGAGAAAAATTTTATCTATACTTTGTCAGTAACTTATGGCCCTTGGGATAGTTGGAATTTATCAGACATTTCACTGCCTAAAAGAGTTAATTTGGACAGAAAGGGAGCCCAGGGTAGAGGGCTAATGAGCTCTTTGTGCAGCTCATTACTCAGCTGTTCCATTTCTGACCCACCATCCTCAGACCCCTAAAACTGGTTTAATGTGGAGTGAGGCCTAAAGCACCAAGGTCTCTCTAAAATTATTCATTCTTTTCTTCAGAATTGCCTCGAAGGTTAATAAGGACTAAGGCCTTGCTATGATAGGAAATGTATTAACATTAACAAAACAAATATTATTTGCTTTGAAAGTCTTCTAACAATGACAGTCAGTGGGTTTATGCCCTCTTAAACAACAAATCAAGTAAGGAGACAGAAAAAAAAAGAAAGAATAAAACAAAAGTGAGGCTTATTTTCCTCTAAAGTTAGAAAAAAAATTTGGCTTGTTTTGTTCTGTACTCACTGAGCTACATCTAGCTTGTTCAACAAGGCTTTGACATAGAAAATCCAAGAGTCGATGTTGAATTCTTTTGTAGGAAAAAATTAGTGGTACTTAGAGAAAAAGCAAATAACAAAATGCAAAAGGGGGTGGGAAAAAATACCTGGATGGAGAAGGAGAAAATTCTTTTGTAAAAAATATTCTGACTAAGTAATTTACACTTCAAAAAAGTATGCTAGGAAAATAATCTACTCTGTGTATATTATATCCAAGAAAATATCAAAATGATTTATTTCAGCAAGGCCTCATATTTCATTTTAAACTTATTCTAGAAAAATATATAAATATTTTGTGCATTTAATTTTTTCATTTTAAATTTAATATATTTGGTTGTATATTTCTTCTTCATTCTTCTTAATTCCTTTCTATTCATAGAGAGAGAGAATGGTAAACACAGGGAAGCCTTCATCTGGATCTCAAAAAATATGCTGTAATCCTAAAACAACATACTTTTTTTCCCCACGAAGTTGAACAAAACTTTTGTCATCGTTTCCAAGAAGCAAAAAAGGCAAAACTAAATTCATAGCATGACACAAGCAGCAAAATATGTAAGTTATCTCACATTTTCAGTTGCTGATGTGGGACTGACCTTGTGTCAGCCATTTTCATACAGGGCATGGACACCACCTGGCAACCCTGTCCAAAGCAAAAGAGAAGGTGAAAAGGAGGCAAATGTCCATTTTCTTATTGCTGTTATTGCTCACAAGCTTCTGCCAGCGCTGACTTTTCAAACACTTTTTCTGTGTGGTCTTTTCCACACTTTCCATGAACTTGCCACATTTTGCCTACAGAATCTCTCTACGTTTCTGAAAAAAATGCTACACAAAGGGCATGAGCACACATCACTTTAGAAACAGTCTGATAATGTACGTACGTGTGTGCACATGTGTTGAAAACATTTATCAGAGCCTTCCTATGCTACTGCTGTTTCAAAATTCACAAGTGTCATACCAACAGCCAGCACAATATCAAAGTATTGGCAATTGAATTACCTGTATATTCTGCTGTTCGGTACATATACATTGGTACTGAAGCAGACTCAAAATGTCACTCTCCAACTTCTGTTAGCTATGGAATTTTTTTTTATCATAAGAAACAGAAGGATAAGACTTTGAGCAGACTAACCAGCTCTGTCCTCTAAGCAAAAGAGAGCAGATAGAGTAGGCAAGTGCTCCTGCTAACAACTTTGAGCAGCAATTTTCAGGCAAACAAGAGGAAGCACTTTTCATTACAATGTACAATTAAATCATGGAACTCCTTACCACAGGATGCTGCAGAAGCCAAAAGTGCAACAGGGTTCAAAAGGAGATTGGACTAATTCATGAAGGATATGTCTATCAGTGGCTGTTGAGCACTGTGATCCGGATGCCCTCTGGTGAAGGAAGTCCCTAACCCCCTGCCTACTGGAAGCTGGGAGGGATTCCATGGGAGAACTTTGGCATAGTTTTTATATTCATATATATATATATAAATATTATTTTAATTGAACACCTTAAAGAACTGTTTAGTTCTCAGACTCACAGTTCTTATTCCTACTTGACTACTCAACTGTTTGCTATGTTCTCTTTAGGGGCCCTTTTTTAGAAACTTCAACATTATATTAGTCCTTTAGAGACAAAACAGTAACTTCTTTTAACATATTTACCTGATGTTATTCATCCAACTTGCAGAAATCTCTCTACCTTTGTAAAGCCACAACATCAATTCCCAGAAACCTGGTAAGTATAACCGAAATAAAATGTGATATGTGCACACCTGTACAGCAGATGACTATGCTAAAAGTGATTAAATAGGATTTTTTTGTGTTTGTGTTAATTTGAACCTTACTCCCTTAGAAGAGTAGCAAGAAACTGTTAGAGCCAGGATCCCTCTGAGCAAACCAATTTACTGAGGCTGAAGATGCAGCCCTTGATTTTACAAACTGAGGACAGATAATTGTCAAACCCCAAAGAACACATAATTGCAAATCTCCTGCAGTAGCACTTCTCTTCCTGTGACCTTCCATTTGAAATGTGTTTGTATCATTTATATTGCAATTATGATCTAATGTAAGATACATTTGGAGTGTAAATATCATGATTAAATCTACCTTGGAAACTCAGGCTGAATCAGGTTTATAGCCTAGGGGCAAGTTGTGAATCCCATAAAGCATTGTTTGAGGGACCTGGTTAGTGTTCTGTACACCTGCTTAATGTTTTTTTTTTCATAGTCACAAATGTCAAACTGCTCACTAACGCATTGAGGTTTGAATGACAGCCATACACTTGAGCACCAGTTATGTTTTTTCACTACCAAATTGGACTATAAATGATGAAAAAGAGGTCAGAAAGGAAGTATGGAAGCATACAAATTTGAAAGGGGAAACTGCTAATAGTCATAAACCGTGTGCAATCAAAGGACCAGCAAGTCATTGTGAATTACCTGCTCCATGAATTACTGATCTAACTGCATTATGATATGGAATTTTCTAACTCCTTTCATCTGTGGTGCAATGGCTCCTAACAGCTCCCAGATCAAAAGCATAACTGCCAGTGAAACCACGGAGAAAAAGCCCACAACACTGACTTTCATTATGAGCACTTATTTGTTAAACTTCTCTTAATATGCAGGTTTCATTATTTATTGATTCACTGATTGGATGTACTGTAAGTGTGCCACCTACCAAATTTGAGGAAATAGCACAGAAATGATCAGCAGTGTGACACCTCAATGCAAGTCAAAACTTGTAAGCATGTGTACATAAAAACTCGTAGCTTGTGTATTTCTCCACAGGTGGTAACACGCAGAACATAGATTGGGGCATTTTTGTTTGTTTGTTTAATCCAAATCACCCGAAACACTTCAGAAACAATTAGTCCCATGTTGGTAGTTTTACTGACTGTATAAAGGCAATGAGAAAATTAGCTTGCACATGCCAGTGGAACCTACATGAAGACACAGTCTAAGGTATATGGGAGCAGTGATGAGACAATTGATTTCTACAGGTGCCTGTCATGCCATACATGCCCCAAAAAGAGAATTGTAAACTCAAGTTATGACCATAACAATGAAGCTTGTCTCAGCAGGCATATTAACCAAAATGTGTAGCAGGTTCTTTCAGCTGGGCTTTGAAATTCCTATGGCGTCTATTAAAATATTTAAAAGACATTTCTAATCAAACACCTTTTCTTTTTCCCCTAAATCTGGTTTCTAGGCTGGATAAGAAAAAATGAGGTTAGTTATGCTCACCTGACAATAAATATATAATAAATAAACAAACAAAGCATGTGATTACACACACACACACACACACATGCACGTATATGTACAGACATTTTGACAGATGTATCTTTTGTTTGGTGTGTTTCTACTGGGACAACTCTGTGTATGTCCAGAGATAAAATGTGAGCTGTTTTCACCATCACGACAGTCTGCACAGTGAATATGTCCTTTTTTTGGTGCTTATCATAAGGAATAAATGCTTCAGGCACTAACAGCTGCATTACTTCAGTGTGGATATACTGAATACTTTCTACCTAGGACTACATTTGTAATTATGTGATGTGCAAGCAAAAAGAAAGCAAATACTGTCAATATCACCTTGCTAGCAGAGCAGCCCAGAAAATAGACTTTCTCTTCTGGAAAGAAGTGATTGTGAGGGGGCCACTGCCCCCCCACTTTACGCTTCCCTCCCTCCAGCCACCTCATTGCTGAGGCGGAGGCCTGGTCAGGGTGTGAGGAAGCTGAAGGAGCAGCTGCCTGGGGAGCAGGGAGCTTGGGGAGCCTAGGCTTGGGGAGCTAGCCATACAACCAGGAGCACAGGCTTCCTGGACAGCCTGCCTGCCTGCTTTCCATTGAAACTTCCAAGGGAATCAACATGTTCCTGTGAAATGTTTCAATTTTGTAAAATCAGCATTTTCCAACAGAGCAGTGTTCCACTGGAAAATTTTCAACCAGCTCTAATAATCAGGGCATCTTTAGCATCTCACACGGGGGTGCTGCTGAAGGACATTAAATTTCCATCTTAGAGACCGTGAGCCAAAAGCTCTCCTTGCCTGCATCCCACACTGCGGCCGTGGTCGTCACCGGAGCTGTCTGCCCCGGCGGGCTGGGGGTTCTCCAGGGAGTGTCGCCATGTGACAGCACGTTCTCGTTCCATTGTTGGGGCTTGGCTGAAACTCCAGCAGCAGGCACCACGAGCTCCATGTGCCCAAATACAGGGCCATACAGAGACCATTTGTGACATACTTGGGAAAAGTCAGAGTTTTCTGAAGATTTGAAGAAAGTTTAAGAGTTTTAAACTAACTTAGGAACCAAAAGGTTCTCAGCGCCAATCATGAGCAGAGGTTTTCTTATGCATACATGTATGTTGGAGCATTTGAGTTTAAATCTCTTTGTTTCTCTAGTGAGTTATTTATCTGATTTCCATGTCTTCCTTAGGAAGTAGATTCATAAACTTGACAAAACTTTATGCATTTTATTTATAAGAAAATTTTGTTCAAGGAAAATTTTAGGAAAACAGTGGTAAGAATGTCAAGCAAAAAAGACAATGAATGGTTCCTGACAGATGTCAGTTTAACCACTGCTTAGAAACTGGTATGGATGATCACACCTCTTGATATAACCTACTTTGTTTTCAGTGAGAGATTTCAGGAGCTTGTTCTACTAAGAAGAGTTAAAAGTTAACTAGACAAACATCTACAAATATAAATCACTGGAAACAATTATTGAATTAAGATTTTTAATAAGTAAGTGAATCTGAATCACAGGAAACTGACACTTGATAGGCTGGAGTTTTTCCAGTGAACTTAATGAACCCAAATATATTTCTTTACAGAAAGAAAGAGTTAAGAGAAAGATGGTATCTTTCTGTGGCTGATGTTGGAACCCAGAGAGACAATTTAGAATTTATTGTCAATAAGTGTTAAATATTCAAACTACATGAGGGTAATCAGATCAATGCAGATATTTAAATTCTATTTTATGACTCATTTTTAAGGATTGGATTTCAAACTACTGGTGTCCTTCAATTTCTGTTTGGTGCAGCTGTAATGTTTAAGAGCAAAAGTCATCTTGAAGCAAGTCATGCAATAGTCCAGATCTTCTAGGGTGCAATTTCTTAGTCTGAAATGAGCCTAATAAATCTCAGGTAGAATGTGCCTATCTCACACTGTTAGTCAGAAAAGGAGGCTATGGGGACAAGCTTGGACCAAACATCTACACAATAGATAATTTAAGCAAGCTGAGATGAAATCAACCCAGCTTTCTTTTGAGGCAACTTTTCATGAAACAAATTGCCAGCCAAACTTAGGCTGTAGGTGATTAATGTTTACATTGATCTTAAATTTTTCAAGAGCAAGTTTAATAAACATCGCACTGACATCTGTGCTTTAAGTCCTTCTCATGATAGGGAAATGTTTTAACAGACCAGACCCTGAGGCTCAGTGAATATTTTACTAAGTGTCCTCAAATTTAGGGTGTAAGTATTAGGAGTCTCATTCATTTCAACCCTTACAGTAGCAAGGCAAAGGAAATAAAGAGAAAATGAAAACGCATAAAGGGAAAAAGAGAGATGTATACAAAAAAATAATAAAAGAAAAGAAAAGCAAACAAACAAGAGAAGAAGCCAAAAGACCAGAACAAAAAGAGAAACAGAAACAATCTACAGAATTACAAAAATCCTGTTTTGTGTCATAGAAAAACATGCATAAACCACAGCAGATAATCTTCCCATCATTACAAGAGGCAGCCCTGAAACAAAACTCCAGATTTAGAAAGCTCGGTGGTTGGGGAAGCTGAACGTGGAGCTGTGCTTTGTGTCTGGCACAGCCCTCGCCGTGGGGCTGTGCCAAGCCCCCAGACGCAAACACTCCCCCACGCCGCGGCAGCGGCACCGGGGGCCTGGCCCACCTCCAACCCAGCGCCAGCCTTTCCGAGCGCTCCTCGTCCTACAGACACCCAGCCACTTGTGTGCTGCAAGCCACAGATCACGTACACATCCACTATATAGTCACTTCCCATGCTGCGTGTTTTAGGGGTTTAAATTATTTTAAATTTCATTAAATTATACACGCTATTCCAAATTTCCCGGCTGATGGCTCTCAGCTGACCCCAGCCCCAGCACAAAGTGGGGGGATTTTTCATACTTGAAGACAGAAATGCATGGCAGCATTGCTCTCCCTTGGGGACTATTTGGCGAAAGAGGAACACCACATGCAGCTGTGGCTGAATACTGGTGGCCGCTGCTGTCCCTGCCACACAATAAGAGGTGTTCCAGGTCCAAGAGGGATGCATTTTGGGAAATATACCAATGCCAGACATAGAACATGTGATTATACATGTACAGTAAATACGTAAGTGCTTACATTTATATTCATACCTACATATAGGTATATATATGTCTCATCTAAAGTGTGAGATGCTTGTGAAAGACACCAGGGCACATACACTTGAATTACAGGTGAGCGTGTTTCTGTGTAGATGGGAAAGTCGGTAAGCACAGCTGTGCACATGTGCTCCTCATGTGCTCCCAGAATGCCTTGTATTTCTGCTATTTTGGCTGGGTTACCTCAGTCCCCAAGTCTACAGTAATGCCTGTCACCCTTTTGGGTACATTTTGTTATAAATCTAAGCATGCAAATATTTGTGTCAAAGCTGTCTACACGTGCAACCAGTTGAGAAGCTGAAATGCCTTCAAGTCATGCAGCAACTGTTTTCATTTTCTCTCAAATGGTGTTTCTGTTATTTTCCAATCTCTGCCTGGTTTTATTTTTTTATTGTCTTTATTCTTCTCTAAAGCTTAACTGTCTTTCTCTTCTTTGCCTAACTTCTCAGCAGTGACAAGAATGTGTAGGAGCCATCTCCAAATTTTAATACAAAGACAGCTAAAATTCCCAACTGTATCAAAACAGTCCCTTGCAGAGCTGCTCATCATTTCTTTTGTCTACACAAACCCCATCAGAGAAGCCATAATGCAGCCCTAAGAAACTACCAGAAATCCTTTAATAAGCACTTTCTTTCATGTGTGGCAAGGGCTTTGAAATTCAAGTTATAAATGTGACAGAAGGATTGAATTCAAGTTTACCCTGTGGTCATAGATGTGGTATAGCTGGGTATGAAGATTGTGCCTGTGTGCTCTCTCAGTGCACTTAGTCAGTAATTGCCTGGGCTCAGGGCTTCTCCCACAGAGGTAAGAACAACGGGCTGACAGGAGACCACGGACAGGCTGGAGAGATGGTAGAAACTGCAGCTGAAGAAATGGTCATGTAGGGTGGTCTTCTGTATGTAATTAAAGTAATTACGAGATGTTTGGCAGGTAGTTCATCAGTACCAATGAATTGTGGACATGCTGAAGTGTCCTGTAGAACCACATTCTTCACAGTTTGGGAAGTCTCACCTAATACAGCTAAAACTGCCCCTGCAACACACCTTGCAATGCAGACTGCAATCACTACTGGATAGCGACTCATCATCTTTGAGAGATTTGATTCCCCACATGAGAATTACCCTATAAAGATAAGCCAAAACTTTTGGGGTTTGCCAGGGTTTGGGTTTTTTTGTTTTGTTTGAGCTTGTTTATTTGTTTTGGTTTGTGGTTGTGGGTTTGGGGTTGTTTTAATAAATAATCCAGGAGTCAATATGCAACACCTTTTAAATGTAGGAAATCTCCAACAGAGATACTGGAAGGGGAGGTTTCTGGCAAGTATCTTCATAAGGCAACAGCAGGACAATTTGGACTATGGTGGAATTCAAGGAAAATAAATATGAAATTGGCAGGACTCAAAGTAAATCCACCTGTCTTAAGATGACTTCAACTGTAAACACTTTGGGGAACTCAGACAGTTACCACCCACGGTGAGGATGACTGAAGGAACCAAGATGAACTCATCAAAACAGACCTGACCTTGAATTCCCCCTAGCACTAGTCCTAGCACTCCGCTTGCTTACTCTGCCTTAATCCACTTACCAGGTTTTCTAAAGTCAGTAGCCTAAAAGAGCATGTGACCACGTCCTCCTCAGTTTAACTCTATTTACTCAAATAATAACAGGGAATAGTAACAACAACAATGACGATAATGGTAATAATCTTTCTTAACAAGGTCAATAGCATTCAGTTACCTGAATGTCCATTTAAGACCTTTTTCTGCAAATTCAGGGAGTTTATACAGAGCAGATGAGCACTGAAGGCAGAATGCTCACCTTCCTTTTACTGCCATAAATGTGAAGCAGCTCCATATACCCCCAAAGAATTAAATGAAGTTTGCAGTTTCTAAAATGGGGTAAGAATTTGGCCAATACCATGTACAGTAACAGACTCTTTAACGAACTGACATTAAGGACACAGAGGGAAAAGAAACAAAAAACCCCAAAACAGCGACAACAAAAACCCCCAAAAAACCCCTCAAAAATGAAAAAAAAGAACAAAACCAACAACAAAAATAAGTAAAATGTGGTCTTTAAGTGAGTATCAGTGGTTAGAGGAAGGGTCTTCTATAAGCCTATGGGAAGGGAGATGCATTCATAAATCCTTGTCTGTTGCTAAGCGATGGATGGGCCAAATTTTATTTAGCCACATCAGCAGCAGACTCACATAAGAAACAGCAGGAGCAATAAAACTCATATGGGTAGCTTTCATACATACGAAGGTTTATTGTACCACATCTCACATATTCAGTTTGTAGGAATAAATATATTAACTATGTTTTTCTAACTGAAAATACTTTCCACATGCGAACAGACTTAAAAGCACGTTTAAAAAGAAGATTCAATAATCAGATTTTAAACTTTGGCCTTAAATCCAAACCAGAACTTGAAGTAAGCCTTTGGGGATGTTCCTCTATTTGAAGGAATGCACAATTCTTGTTACCTACTTCAAGCAATGAATGGCAACACTTAGTCACAAAAATGCAACAGAACTACTTGGGAGTGTGAGGAGACTACATAAAACACATTTGAAAACCACGATCATAATAGTCAGCAAGATTTGGACAAGACTGAAGCAAAAGTGGATTTGAACTTTTAAATAATAACCTCAAATCTTTGCTTATCAACCATTACTTGTTTCCAGAGAAATAAATCATTTCAATTCCAATTCCCCAGCTACCAGAAAAATGGGATATTTATTACTGAAAATAACTTCTCTCAGAAATACAGGGTGAGCTATTTTCATCAAAGACGTGGCCAACTAGGCAATGTGCAGAATGAATGTTGTTGATTGGATTTCTTTGTTAAGGACTGGCAGAAAACAGTACACAGTAGTTGCTAAACTGTGATCAGATGGCAAAAGAAAATAGAAGCTGTTCATCAGTGCTGTGCCCTCGATTTTTATTTGAGCATGTACATTGGGCCTGCGTGGGCATGGGAGCCAGGCAAAGAGCATGGGAGAAGAAATGGGAAAAAAGGAGCCCTGGGGATGAGCTGCACAACACATTGCAGTCTCTGAAAAACACCAATGCAGACCCATCTATGAATCTCCTATTATTTTCTTCTTGTGGAGTTATTTTGCAGGTTGCTGGCTTTGCTGTGGTGCAGGAATTTTCAGGAAAAATCAGTCTCTGCTCATAGATAGGTAGGGTAAAAAATGCACAGCATGCTTTGAAAAACAACAGATGTTAGAAAAGTCATTGCTACTGTTGGTGTAGTAGCTCCCACTTGCAAGTAACATTTTGTTCTTTGATGTGGTCTGTGTACATCTCCTGTTGCAGGACCCTGGCTAGCAATAAAATACCAACAGAAGTAGAACCGGGAACTGTAATAGGATGATACAGGTACAAACTGAAAGGAGGTAAATGAAGTATTTTCCATCACTAGGGTGTTTGGGCCGGCACCATAGGAAGGCCAAGAGACCTCGGTACATCTAATCTAGGAAAATGGGATAGAAGAACAAGCAAGAAACACACCAAGGACTGTAATACTGAGCCACAGTGCCAGCATGCCGTGGTTTCCCTCTCTCTTCCCTTTGCACTAACACAATCATGAGCTATGGAGTCTCTTTGGCGCATAGGAACTGTTTTACACCACATTGCATCAGTAGTGCTGGGAAGATGGGCACCCTCCCCTCTCCTGCTCCTGTATAAGAGCAGGAGAAGCATGCTAGGGATATTTCTCACACAACATTCTTCTTACATTATGACAGACAGGAGCTCTTGAGGTAGAGTTTTTACTCTCATATTTCATAGCTCTTGCTGGACTTTTCTTTCCTGAATGAACTACTGGTTTTTAACCTGTGTAAAGTTTTGGCATTCTGTGACAATGAATCCCACAGACTGATTGTAAAATTAAGTGTTACTTCTTTCACTGATCCAGCACAGTCATAATGTTGTGTCATTTTTTCTGCCTTTTTGGCTGGAAGTCATTAGAAGTGTGTGCCTCTGAGTCATTTGGCTTCTAAGATAGTTCCAGTTATATGTTGACAGTTTTTAGTAGGATGCTCGGAAGTACTATAGGTCTTGTGATTTCTGTTTCTTCTTTTCCAAACTGTTCTAAACTGAGTGAGAGAACTATCAGATAGGCTTTTCATAATATAATAGCATACAGAATATTATCGTATGCTCTATTGTTTGTAAAATCAGCATTAAAATAGTTTGTGCATCTTTGCTGTATTATAGTTAAACCAAACTATTGTTACAGTGGTTGGGGTTGGTTGGGTGTCTGGTTTTTTTGGGGGTTTTTTTGGGGGTTTTTTTGGATCATTATTAAATGTAGGTAAAAAGCCACAGCAAAATTTCCAGATAATGTTTTCTTAATGTAATTATTTATCTTGATTTTGAGACTCTTTTCAAAATTCTCCTGAACTGTATTGCCCTTAAGTGTTCAAAACAGACAACCTGAACGAGTGCATAACTGGGGTATAGGGAAAACTAAAATAAAGCAAGTGCCCTTTGGGAATATATTTGTATCACAAATACCAGCTGGCGCTGGTTGATCCAGCTTTTGGCAGTCTCTGTAGCAATGTCAAAGACACGATGTTTCAGAAACAGCTGATGAGTCAGCGGCAAAAGGTTGAGAGATGTAGTTCAGAGAAGCCCATTTATTATATAATTAAACATTTCCGTAACATCCCATATTTGACATCCCATAAGAGTACCAGTTACAGGCTGAGCTAATGATACCATGTAATATTGACACTGTATGAGCATACTCTAGCATCTGACCCTCTTGCCACCTGCTTATAGACTTGCAAATCTTTAACCATTTGGGGCTGTAATTTTCCATGTTTTTTTCTGTTTTCCTGTTACCCACTTCTGGGGTTTTTTTCAAACTAACAAATATCGTGTTTCTTTCCAAGAAAAGCTCTTGGGAGGAAAAACGTTGTTTTGTTCCTGTGAAATAAGGCCTGATGAACTTGTTGAGAAGCTTTCTGACATTCATGCTTTGGGGCAGGAATATGAAATCTGGGCTACAGGGAAGTTTTGAGGACAGTTTTTTGTAACTCGCATTATGGTTTTTCACAATTGATCCATCAATTGTTGTGAACTTCCAGAACTAGTTCCTGACATCTGCAAAGTTTGCGTGAACTTCACGCAGAAAATGTTTGAAAGAAGTCACAACATTTTAAAAAAATCTCTTCTTTCACCAGAAAATAAATTATATGAAATAACTAAAGATGGTAAAACACTCAACCAGAAAGGATTTAATATCAAAAGGAAAGAGTACTGTTCACTTTTCACTATTTCTGCGATAAAAATAGAAACATGTTTGGTCACACAGCACATAACAACATGCTTCATGGGAATGTTTCCTAACATTGTATGTTATACCCTGTGGAAGACAGACATGCTCTCTATTGCTCTGACCTCTCAAATTTACTGCATGTTCACTGGCTAGACATTTTCAGCCCTTTTTCTAAAGTGGCAATTAAAGCTTCATTTACAGCTGTGCTTGTGAAGCTGAAGCTTTCCTTGTATCATTTCTGAAAGCTGGGATTTATTTGATCTGTGGAATAGTAAAACTGCTTTTGAGAACATAAAAAGTACATTAAATATTAAAAACATAAGAAATAACTACTATCCCTGGACAAAATCTATTGCCTCACAGCAAGGTGATGAACACAAGCAGCAAACATAAAGGAACAGGATGAAAAGCAATAGCAGTTTGTCCTTTTCTGGAAAGTCTGGCTTGCTAGCTGACTGCATGGAATGAGTTGCAGGGGAAAACGAAACTAGAGAATATGTAAAGCTGGGAGATGAGATCATCCCCCCAAAACAATCCTTCAGATTCATAGACACTTCTGGATTCATGAGGTGAGAATAACCAGCACTGAGGACTGTAAAATTCATTTGTAGCATTTGAATTTGCTAACATGCACTTGCAAACTCTCTCCTCCAAGAAGGGGGAGCAGGAGATGGCCTGGAAATCAAGGGCAAAGAAATGTAATTTTTTAAAAATTGCTTCCTAAAATGAGAGTGACAATAGCCTGCATCCAGACAGCCTCTGCTAACAGTCTACACCAACCCAATCAAGTGTTACAGCTGCCTTTTAAGTTTTCATCAGCATATTATTTTACAACAGCCTGATCCTGCAAATGGTTGTTCCCAGGTGCATAATTATTTACACATGGAGTCCACTGAAAACAATGGGTGTTGGTGCATAAGTAACTACCTGGAGGACTGAGAGTCCTGAAATTGTTTCTGCATACGACAGGCAAGTTGCATATTTGCAAGGGGATTTTCTTTCGTATGTGTATTTGGGGGTTTTTTGTTTCCAAAACTAAAATGGAGATAGGCCCACGTCAAAATACACAGACAAAACCTTTTGAACTTTAACAGTGGATAGAGTCCAAACCTACAGCAATCTCAAAATTTTGCATGTATAGTGGCTCTTTATAGTGGGCTGGATCCAAACCTCACATTGAGAAACATCCCCAAGGCAGTAGAACTTGGATCTGTGCTTTCCGGTTTGAACTCAAACTGAAAGTGTTGCAAGAAATGGCTCATTAGTTTACTCTGTAACATTTGCCTCCAGAAATCTGTCACTAAACAAAGGCACATCAACATCTGAAAAAAAATTATTAGTTTTTTTTGGATAACCTGAAGGCCCTTTAAGTGTTGTAGCTCAGTATTTTTTTGGAAATCAAGGTCTATTGCAGAGCTGTCTTAGATCTCTCTATCAGTGCAGACAAGGCTGACTTTTAACACAATGAGAACATCAACATCCCACTTGGGGTGGCCAAATTTATAAAGATAGAAAAACAGATCCTCCCTTGAGGTGAAGACGAGGGCATGATGAAAAGACTCAGTCAGATTTTGGGTGACTATCCCTAAAAGTAGTAGCTCTTTTCTTTCTCTTTCAAGCTTTCTCCTTTTTTAATCTTATGGTATACCTCTACCCCACCTGTCGTGATAGGAAGAGTCCTTCCTCTTCCTCCTGTGTAGTTCCTGCCTTGTGAGCAAGCAGCTGTGCCTGCAAGAGCTGGGAAGTAGCAATAACTTCCAATCTTTGTCATTTCAAGTGTAGGCAAAACCAGACCACAGATTACATCAGGCTGACAAGCGTGTCCTCCTCCCCCACCTCCTTCCTAGAGCCACAGGATGGAAAGTGAAGGTATTCAGCTAGGTCCCAGCTCCTCGTGGAAAAACAAAGAAAGTGACAAATCAAGTACTTGGCTGATTTGTGTTCTTGTGAAAGCAATTACAGATATTTATGTGATCCATTTTGTGCCTTTGCTTGGTTCAAAAGCTGGTTAACGTCACAGCCAGAAGGACATGTTAGAGAAGTAACATATCCCTGCAGTATTCATTTTTTTTTAGCTCTGCTTATGGACAAATGTAATGCTTCTTATGCCTTGATGGTCACACAGAGAGACCAAAATATGAAAAGAAGGAAGGTTTTGATAACTGATATTTGTACTGCACTGATCATGGTCTCTGGAGCATTGATGGCTACATCCTCCAAGTAGTATTGATATTCTGACTCTGAAGACATGAATTGTGTGAGGAGGTTGTTTGTTTTCTAGTTTTTTGATTTGTTGTATTTGAAGGGAACCCTAAATAGATTTTCATAAAACACAAATTGCTTTTAAGCTTTGGCTTAATGCCTACAAGTGTTTATAACTTGTGTAAGGAAGTCATCTATCTTAACCAGTGTAGGTCAAACATATTTTCCATGTTAATTAGACATATTGGATATGATAAGTCAATGACAGTGCTTCATTTTAATCAGCAGAGAGAGGGCTCTTAACCTAGACAATGCATGTATAGCCTCTCCCAAACTAAGTGTAATGAGTCTGGAAATTATAAAATCACAGGCACTCATTCCAAGGCCCTGGAGATGCTGGACGCTGTTTTTCTCCACGGGCCCTCACTTGTGGTAATAGAACACTGGAATTCTACAGAGTAATTATCACTAAATTATAATTGCAGTAATGGATGTGTTAAGTCACTCTAGCAAGACCAGTCTTCTGAATATAATCACCTAAAAAGGATGTATAGTTATTTTTGCTTTGACCCAGTGGAAATGTTCAAAATATCCCCGTGATTTTTGAAACAGCTACATGCAATTTTTGGTACTTTCCAGAAGAGTTCTGATTAACCCCATAATAACCAGATTTTTTTTATCATGTGCATTTGGAATATTGCTCTGTGCACTGCAGTCTCTGCTTTTACGTCTTTTGCTGCCAGATAAAGGGGACTTTTTGGAATATATTTTTGGAAATAAATTCCCAGTGTTATGACAGCTGTTCTGAAATGTGTTGTGACAAAAATAGCCACACAAAATGACTTTTTAAATACATTTTCCAGTTATTGGGGAATAACTGCTGGAGTAATTTCTTTGGATCCTGTACATTTCATGTACTAATATGTATCTATTATATTTGGTATATCCGTATTTATACACATTAGCCCTTTTTAATGCGTATTCTACTACATTGGGGATTTAAACTCTAAGGATCCAAGATAAAAAAGTCCTCTCAGGACTGCATTGTGGCAAGCCCAGTACTCAGTTCAGCAGCTCAACAACTCCCAGCAGGTCAGCTTGGTGTGCCTGGTGTCCCAGGCCAATCCACCTCTGGGGCAGCCAGCTGTGCCTGGCTGAGCTTGGCTGTCACCAGCCCATCCCATGCACAGCCTGTTCTCCTTTTGCTCACGTTGTCACTCATGAAGGTCAGGGCTTATCAATCTGCAGTATTTGGGCAGTACTAAAAGGCATATCGTGCTGTGTCCCTGGCACACTCCACACTGACAGCTAGAGGGTTACACTCAGGAGTCCTTAGGGATATGACATAAACACTGCTCTCAAAGGCTTCCCTCACACCTTACTCCTCTCCCAGCTTTTCAAAGGCAGCTGGTGTGTTAGTCAAGAAAGCATCCCAGGAAAAAAGTTCTCAACCATTTTTAGATGACACATCACCTGTTAAAAGGAGGTGGAAACAATGGAGGTTATATTAAGCCACTCCAGATGCAGACAGGCCTTCTTTTGGTCCTTCACACCTATAGGTCTGATTCCCTGATGTCTTTGACTTCAGTTGCTCACTGACATTGCTGCTAAATTCTGTTACTTCTCTTTTATACTAGTGCAAGCCTAAAGGAGCCAGAAAAACTGAATATTGTTACCAAGGGCAGAAAACCCTTCAACAGATGGGAAAATGATCCCACTTGGCAAGAGGCAATGTTTGGTACTTAAAAAAAGGAAAAAGCTTTTGGATTTCAGCCACCAAATCCAGTCCCAAATCTTGAGCTGTGCAGAGTAATTCCCAGAGCTCAAAAATGTAATGTACTGCTGTGGATCATCCATTAAACTGTCTATTGAATGAGGTATAATGCTAAGCAGACTGAGGAGAGCCTATCATTCAGATTAATACAACTCCAACTCACAAAACCTTCAGAAATTATTTTTGTAGGTAGGGCGACTTGGTGCTAAATAAGTTTGTTTGCTGTGAGAGCCAAGATGTTAGAACCTTAGAAGCCCAGAAGAATATGTCTATTTCTAGGGGCTGAATCACCGCACAAGTATGCAACAAAATGGAAACAGAGTAAACACTAATAAACAGAGAAAACTATATTATTTTCTACCTCTATAATAAAAGCTTAGCAACAATATACAATGCACTAGTATTCTTGCTTTAAAGGTAATTTTTAAAGAGGTATTTTAGTCCAGTCAGTGGCTCTCTAAGAAGCCCACTCTGACTCTGTAACTCCTTTTCAATATTGTGAAATGCATCATTTTGATCTGTTGTCTGGATAAAGTTTTAAGCGGCCACTGAATGTATCCCTAATGTTGTCATCCCAGTGTGAAATACCATACACACAATATCATAGAAAAAGCATCCTGAAATATTGTGGAAAATGTGTGTGGACTTAAAAATTAACAAAAATATCATGTATCTCAAGATTCTTGAACATCTAGCAACTGGAAAAGTTTTTTTAAAACCATTTTAGCATATGAAAAGAATAATATTTTTCCCCCAAAAGACTTGAATCACTACAATTGGAATAAAACAGCATCGTTAATCTGGCTGCCCTGCTTATAGGTGACACACACACATAAATTAATATATACATATATCTTCTGTTTATAGGTGCCATTGGCATACAAATAATAAAAAATTTGTGTCATGAAACATTGAATTAAGAGATGTGTTTCTCTATTATTTGCATTGCTCATGCCTTCAAAATAAAAAATGTCTTAGCTATTAGGTGAGTTAATTTAAATTCAAGTCATAGTGTTGTCAATTTGCATCAAAATACTCAGAAATATTGTTTTACTTACTCATAAGTGTTGACAGTCTGAAGGCAGAGAGCAGAGAAGACAGGAAAAAGGAAGGAGAATACATAGAACTTTTTATATGAAGTCTTTTCAGTGGCTTTATAGTGAAAACTCAATTATATTCTTTTTGTTCCACAGCCGTAATCTGTGACCCCACAGCAATACAGTAATTCTCATCCTCCATGGGTCTGCTGAACTTAATTTTTCAGTCCCTCGATGTCCCATGCCTAAAGAAGAAGGGACACTGGAATATATATGTCTTAAGGATTTGGTTCACTTCTCTGTATTGGGCTATATAACTGTCATTCATTTTAATATTATTTCATTATTACGCCTTGAAGTGAGACACATGTGGGACCCAAGGATTGTATGCATATTGAAACAACCTTTTCTTTTGCTGGTATTTTAGGGAGATAGCCAGGTAACGGGCATACACAATAGCTTCCTCAGTCTCTTTGCACCTCATGAGTCTCATTCCGTTTTAATACAGCCTGAGGTACCTGGATATGGGGTGTTTGTAAAACACTGAAAATGAGTGTACGGCAAATGCGAGCTCTGGTCTCAGGTTCCTCCCTTTAAAAACTAAGTTGTTCTTTCTGGATGATGCTGAGAAGCATTGAGACAAAAATTAGAGGAACTTTGTATCTTTGCCCTAGTTGAAGGAAATAGTAACAAAACAACCTGAACCAAACATGGACATAAGCAGCCTCAGCCCCCAGTGGAGATTCACATCAAGGTCATCTGTCAAATGAGCAACAGTGAAGTACGTGTGCAGACTATTTCTTGTGACATATGCCCTTTTCTGGCACTGAAAGTAAGTAGCCTTCATCAGACTGTGGGACAGTTTGTTTTAAATTGCAGCTAAAATAGATACATTGAATTTAAAATGATAGGTCAAAAACAGAAAGAAAAGGTCTTACAAACATGATTTGTAGGTTTAGTGCACTGAAGGGCAAATATAAAGAGTCTTTCTCAACCAGCATGTGGAATCACTTAGTTAAAACTCGGTTGTTTGCTTGAAATTGTAAAGACTATCCCTCAGCTTTCTGAAATACATTCAGGCAGAGAAAACTTGCATAGAGAAAACAGTGGACAGTAAATGTGCAATATCTACACCTCTTCTTTCATCGACTTTTCGATGCACACTCCAGTGCAACTAAAGGATTCCACCATTACAGGTCCAAAACAGAGATTAAAGCACTCTGTCCAGAAGCAAAGGATTTTGCACAAAAGAACTGACCCAATCCCACATCTGAGAAGTGTAGATCAGTAATTTAGGGGTCATTTGCTTTTATATGATAATCTCTAGAATCTTTTGTTGGGACTATACACTTCTGTTTCACACTGCTATCAGGCACAAAATTCTTTTCTCAGTCAAATATGAGATAATGAGAACAAAATTCAAGTTTTGTGGTGTGGGTTTGGGGGTTTTTTTGTCTGTAAAATTAGAATGATACAAGCATTAATATTGACATTTCATAGCTGCTCCTAAATATCACATTATGAGAAACAGATCTCCAGGACTCTAACCAAGACAGACTGTTTTTACTTCCTCTAGGAAAAGGTCTGACTAATGCAATATTTTATTGTGTCTATAGAGACATTCTTTTCATAATACTCTCTTTTAAGGATCTTCCTCACAAATAATTCAGAATTTCAAATTATTTAAACATCACTAAACTAACCCTTGAATTTTTAGCTCACTGGATTCAGACTGTGCTGTATAAAAATTTTAGTAGCTCTCCAAAACAATTACCTTGGTCAGTGAGAGCTCTTCAACACTGAGGGGAAAAATGAGACTACTAAAAATAGGTGTCTGCTGCCAGTTTAACCCTAAGGTATCAAAGACATTCACACCATAACAAAAGCAGAGAAGCAAAATGGCATTAGATATTTATAGGTGTATGTATATCAGATATACCTTTTTTTAGGTACCTGAATTTCTTCCCACATACCAAAGACCTCATCCCACTGAAGATCCACAAAGGAGATGATTATTTACGATCTATGTATAACTGATGATGCGTAGGAGACTCAGGACCGATGCCTTTCTGTGAAGGATTTGGTCTGCCCAGCAAAGATGCTCCCAGCAGGCTTGGGGTTCACCAGTGTGAAATCGCTTCTCCCCTACAATGAAGACAACATAGGAGAAATAGTTCGTGGCCTTCAGCACATCTTAACAGCAATGGCTACTGCAGAAGGTTTGAACTAGCCCAAGTGACCTTGCCCTTGCTAGTCTCAGAAATCCAAGCAAAGCCGTGCAGAACTGTACGGACAGGGGCGTTCAGTAACGTGCTGGCTGCAAACAGCTGGGGATAGTAACATCTTAAACTAACACAGCTGTCTGCGAATTGAACATCTGTCCACAGGCTAAGGATTCAGCTGTATAATAAATAGAACAAACTAGGTTCACTTTGGATGACTTAAAAATGTGATTCTTACTAGTAGATATCATCTTAAATCTTACAAATCTCTAAGTATTTCTTGCATTACAAATATGGCAATGCTCGTTTGCCTACTTTGTGTCATGATTCTCTGTCAACTTAAAGGGAAACAAAGGAGCTGCAGAAATTGTACAAAGCCACTTGTACAGGATGTTACTTGCTAGAGATTAACACCTTTACTTTCAGAACAATGGTGGTAATGACACATACATGAATATATACATATATACACATATATGTATATATGTGTATATCTTCAAACAAGTCCTCTTAAAACAGAGCAGACTGTGCTGGGCTACAAATATGCAATAAGCAGAAAGTAAATTGAATGGATTGCTTGCTAAGACTTGTTACTGAAACTGTCCTAATCACAGGATCTCAGAATCAATTGGGTTGAAAAAGACCTCCAAGATCATTGAGTTCAACCAATGGATGAACACCACCATGTCCACTAGACCATGACACTAAGTGGCACATCCAGTCTTTCCTTAAACACCTCCAGGGACAGTGACTCCACCACCTCCCTGGGCAGTCCATTTCAATCCCTAATCACCCTTTCTGTGAAGAAATTCTTTTCCTAATGTCCAACCTAAACCTCCCCTGATGTGACCTCCTCAGTACCCAGTACAGAGGGAGAACTACTTCCCTAGCTCTGCTGGACACACTATCCCTGATACAGGCCAGGCTGCCATTGGCCTTCTTGGCCACCTGGGCACTGTTGGCTCATGTTCAGCCACTGTCACCCAGCTTCCCCAGGTCCTTTTTCACTGGGCAGCTTTCCAGACACTCTGCACCAGACTGTAGCACTGCCTGGGGATGTTGTGACCAAAGTTCAGGACCCGGCATTGGCCTTGCTGAACCTCATGCCATCGGTCTTGGCCCATGGGTCCAGCCTGTCCAGATCCCTCTGCAGAGCCTTCCTGCCCTCCAGCAGATCAACACTCCGACCCAACTCTGACCCAGCTCCAACCTGACTTGGGCAAAAGCCCATGGCAACCTTAAACTGTACAAAGAGTTTGTAACATTGCAGTAGTGGAACAATTTTCAAATGGAAGAGAAGTGAAACAATTCTCAAATACACCAAGAAAAATTATCTATAAAATCAAGAGCACCTTTTGATGAATTGCACTGTGCCGTGACATTTATGAAACACAAATATTCTGCTCCTGCCGCACTTTATGACCTGTATTTGAGATTAATACCAGGAACAAGGCTGATTTCATCACACAGTCCCAGAATAGTGTTTACAAATAAGGCATTTGGCAGATGTTCGTTAGAATGGTGATGAAGAGACAAAATGATTAAATATCCCATTATCAATCCCTGAATCATCAAGTATTCTTATTCATTGCTACACATGCAAATCCCAGTGAAGGATGAAAATCGTGTAAAAACAAATTTTCAATATACAATAACCACATAGAAATGCAATTATATTAACATCTGTATAATAATCAGTGATTTAATCAAATAACAGGAATAGCATTCTTTGCTGAATATTTTAAGGATGTCTTTGATCTGACAAATATATACACATGCATAGATAGATAGATAGATAGATCTCTACTTGAGTTATATTCCTCTTTGTGCTACTGAAACTAAATTAATTAATGACATTTGTGTGCCTTTGTCCCTTTCTGAGTACTTGTGAAAGAAGGATTCTTAAGAAGAATTTCATAATAAATAATGTCTAATTTTTAATCTATTACTCATTAACAATAACTGCACTTGTCAAAAGGATTTCTGTCTTCAGAGCATTCTGTACACATCAGGCCTCACTACATCATTGTGAAATAGCCGTTTATAGCAGACTTGGACAAAACTCCCTCTTTGAAGACAGAGATGCATGAGTTTGTGCTGCTGTGTAGAAACAGTCACTTCACACAATGAAGGTGCATCCCTGTCTCACCACTGTGACCAGTCCCATGATGAGCCTCTTCATTTGTCTCCTGTGATGGCAGCAGGACTACAACAAGACAGCTTCTGTTCTTCAGACTCTTACACACCAAATGCAGAGTGGCTAAAGTATCCTTGTCTTTCCTGTTGAAATTATGCCTCTGTCAGAAGACTGTAGCTGCATCAGTGTGTGTGAGCTGCAGGGCAGTCTTTCCTAGGAGACTCTGTCAAGCTCTGATGCAGAGCAACTTCCATGCATTTTGTCACGGCATCCCAGTTTTATAACCCTCACTGTCTTTGTGCCACTGACTTGAGATGGGAGCAGAACTTTCTCCTGTGTCTTCATCTCCCATTGTCCTACCACCAGCCTGGCAGGGGTTTCTGTTTTTCAGGAAAATATGTTCTTCAAGACTGCCCTTCAGAATAGGATCTATGGAAAATTAGCTCATCTCAGTCAAAGGAAGTTGTTGTCAGGGCTCTGCTGTCATCTCCTTTCAATGCTGCCCTTCCGACTAGAGTGGTGTGCTTTCGGGGCTTCCTTTGCTGCAATTTACTTGCAGAAATACTGAGTTTTCTCAAAAAATTTCGATCATATCCTTCAGCATTACAGCTGTTTGGTTTTGATTCAAATTTCTCACGGAGGATGCAGGAGGCTGAAACCACCACACAGTTTGTTTGTGCAGTTCTGGAAGAAAAATCTCATGGTGTGTAGTTTCTCCAGCTTGAGTTCCTGTCAACCTTGACAGGCAGATATAGGGATAGACCTGAAATTTGAGAGTTCTGGGGGAATTCTCTTTCCTAACCCTCTGAGTATTCATTCAAGGTTCAGGCTTCTATACCATACAACTCTTTTAAAATCATGCAGCAGGTGCCTCCTGCAATAAAATTTCAGCTTTGCAGTTGGAGCCTGCCCCTTTAGCTAACCACCAAGCTCAGCTTTGAAAGATGTCAGAATTAGGCTGTACAGTAGACCACAATGGGTGCAGAATGTCCATGCACTGTACAGTAAAGCAGAACTGGGAAATCTATGTTTGTAAGCAGTGTTTCGGGACATTAACTTCTTCCTTGCTCCTGAATATCCCCATGTGAAATGTAGAAAGAATTTCTCCACAGCATTCTGTGAGGTGGGGAATAAAGTCCATTATACAGTGTATGAGTTAATTGGGTTGACCCTGGCTGGCTGCCAGGTGCCCACCAAAACTGCTCACCTGAACTGGTGAGAGAAAACTAACGAAAGGCTTGTGGGTCATGATAAGGACAGAGACGTCACTCATCACCTACTGTTACAGACCAAACAGGCTCAACTCAGGAAAATCTGGTTAATTTATTAACAATCAAATCCAAGTAGGATAAAGAGAAACAAAACCAAATCTTAAAACATCTTTCTCCCCACCCCCGTTCTGTCCTCCCAGGTTTTACTTCTCTCCTGATTTCCTCTACCTTCTCCCTTCCAGGAATGCAGGGGGACTGTGAGAATGGGGGCTGTGGTCAGTTCATCACACATTGTCTCTGCCACTTTCCCCCACTGAGGGGAAGAACTTGTCACACTCTTCCCCTGCTCCAGCATGGGGCCCCTCCAACAGGAGAGAGTCCTCCATGAACTTCTCCAACATGACTCCTTCCCACAAGCTGCAGTTCTTTACAAACTGCTCCAGTGTGGATCCTTTCCACTGGGTGCAGCCCTTCAGGAACAGGTTGCTCCAGTGTGGGTCCCCTTGGGGTCACAAGACCTAGGAGCACACCTGCTCCAGTATGGAATCCTCTTCCTGTGAGTTCACAGGTCATGCCAGGAGCCTGCTGCAGCTGAGGCTTCCCAAAGGATCCCAGCCTCCCTTGGGCATCCACCTGCTCCAGTGTGGCATTATTCACTGGCTGCGGGTGGATGTCTCCTCCACCATGGACCTCCAAGGGGTGCAGAATAATAGCCTGGCTCACCACAGATTTCAGGGAAATGTCTGCCTGGGCATCTGCAGCATCTCCTCCCTCTCCTTCTTCACTGACTTTGAGGTCTGAAGGGTTGTTTCTATCACATGTTGCCATTCCTCCCTCTGGCTGCTGTTTCTCATATTTTTTCCCCATCCTTAAATATTTGGGGGACTGGAGCATTTCTCTTATGATGAAAGGCTAAGGGAGCTGGGCCTGTTTAGCCTGGAGAAGACTGAGAGCAGATCTTATCGATATCAATAAGTATCTAAAAGGGAGGGTGCCAAGATGATGGAGCCAGGCTCTTCTTGGTGATGCCAAGCAGTTGGACAAGATGCAGTGGGCAGAAACTGATGCACAGCAAGCTACACCTGAACGTGAGGAAGAACTTCCTTACTGTGTGGGTGACTGAGCACAGGAATATCTCACCATGAGACGTTATGGAGTCTCCTTCCCTGGAGATATTCAAAAGCCATCTGGACACAAACCTGAGCAACATGCTCTAGGGGACCATGCTAGAGCAGGGGGGTTGGACTAGATGACCTCCAGTGGTGTCTTCTGACCTTACCCACCCTGTGACTCTGTGAAATCTGTTATCCCAGAGATATCTGTTGTCCCCACTGTCACTGCCTGACAGCCTTGACCAGTGGTGGGCCCATCTCGGTGAATTTGATAACAGTCCTCATCATGAAAAAAAATCCCATAGGAGACGTCAGGGAGGCCAGTTCCCGGTAGGATCAAAGTGGGGCCTTTTTCCAAAGGATCTATACTTTCTCCAAAGAGAGGCAGAAAGTACTGTTAGGTTTCCTATCAACTAATATCTGCTATACAGTTCTTAGGCCTTGAGGAGTCCCTGCGGGGAACTGCCCCAGAAAAGTAAAGAGTTAGAGATACAGAAGACGAGTTCTTACAATTTGTCTCAGAAATGGCTGAACTAGTTTTCTCATCAATGCTAGGCTTTTTGTTTGAACTCTGCAGTGTTAGTTTCTTACTTGTACCCTTTACAAGAACACATCATCAAGAGCAAATCTGTGGCACACTAGGATGGCAATTCGTGATTTCCTACTGTATGATTTATTTTTATTAGCTGTGGCATGAGTGCATATTAAAATGCAAGATCTATGGCCCCCTTTTGCTCTAATATTATACAATACATGCTTCCAGTCACCTTACAGAGAAATGATCAGGCATCTGGATTATTTTCCTCCCCATCCCATCCCTACCTTATCCATGTGGCACAGCTGTTTAATACTGAGACCTCCTACTGCTTATTTTTGCCCCATTTTTAAAACAGAACAGATCATCTCTTTTAGCATGTCAGCAGACACACACGTTAAAAAAACCCATAAGGGAACCCTAACCAGAAATCCGACAGGAAAACCTCATGAGTCCTTCTGTAAATGTAGGAGATAGCTTAAGGAGGAAGATAGAAGCTGGTTGAATCCAGATTTGAGTTACACGATTGTTCAGTGCTTTAGGAATTGTACTTTTAATATGATAGACTGGCTGGCTGTAATGTTTCTGGATAGAGATCAAAAAGTTCAGCCAGTGAAGCCAAATGGTAATAGAGACCCTTCAAGCTTCTTTTAAGAAACGCACAAATATAGTGACTCAATATGTCACATTTTTGCCCAATTTTGAATTTAGCTATTGAGGAAAGCAAGCAAATTAAGCATTTTTACCACCAGAAAACAGCATTTGTTCCACAACAATTGTTAATCTCTGCCTGTTTCCCTCTTTTGCACTTGAATATTATTGATTAATCACAGGAACAGAAGAATCTTTAAGTTCAGCCCAAATTGTCTTAAAGCTTTTCTTGGTTTCCCAAGCATGAATTCCACAGTATTCAGTTGAAAGAAAAATATTTACAAGCTGGGTGGGAGGAGACACCTGGGGGGGGAGTGAAACTGATAGTGGGAATAGAAGTCTGACACAACTGTAGGTAGAGTAAGAAGTTTGACCAGAAAATACAGGAGATAAGCCATCAATAAAAACTGTGGTCTTGAGATTCATTCCACAAATATGATAGTACAGCGTGGAAATAGCATCATTAATTCCAACTGGCAACACAACAGAAAAACAAACACCAGCAGGTTGTTAGAAACTGATCTGGAGTTAAAAATGCCATTTACAGGTAAGATATATTGAGTGAGATTTGTCCTGTGACTGCAGTTTTTTTATGCAGGAAAAAGGCTCACGTAGTGAAAAGAGCCTCTGGAAATTTCAGATGCAACTGAAGGAGGATTTCCTTTGGCAGCCACGAGGAAGGCTTTTAGCTGGTCTCTCAAAAATCACTGGCAACCCCAGGCATCAAATAGGCCCCCCAGTGGAGATGGGGCCACCGAGCCAAACCACATGCATTTCAGGGACCTTGAGCAACACTGTCACCAGCAAAGCACCGGCCCAGGCCTCTGGGCTACAAAAATTCCACAAAAATCTGAAGACTGCCTCAGTGTTTGCAGCAGCCTGGGGTAAACAGGGGGCTGAAATGGGCTAAAACTGCTTTTACTTCTCCCTCCCATGTGAGTAGGAGTCCTGTGCTCCGTGGCAGGTGACACAGACTGTCACCCCTCACTGCCAGAGATCCACGTAGAGCTGCCTTTAAATTTAAAGACGGGCATATTTTGAGAAAAGGAGTGAAAATAATAAAGCCAGAAATTGTGCTAGGAGAAATGATCTGGTATCCCATGAGAACGTCATGGCATCCATCGGGAATCTCCTTGCATCCCCACAGCAAACCAAGCCATAAGGAACTGGTCCCATTGGGCCAGGTCCCAGCACACAGCTTCTTCCATGTACAGGGTGCTTCCACCATCATTGGGATAGCATGGGGTCAGGAGCTTCAGAAAGAAAATGAAGAGCAATTCATCCACTACCTTAAAATCTCATATTTTAAGACTTAGCTCATGTCAAGTCACTTCCCATGACCATAAAACAAAGCCTAAATGGAACAAGGAGAAGGAGAACAAGAGGGATATTCTTATCCTAATGAAAAAATTAGTAGGCACACAAGCCCAAAGGGGCACAAGGGAAGATATCATAAGCATTTCTTTGCGCTGACAAACTGTTTTAGCAGTGAGAGCACCAGAGAGGAGGCTGTCAGTGGCTAAAAAGAAGAAATCCCCAAAGTGGCCACAACATTCAAGGAAGTGTTCAGGCCTGAGTCAGCTGTTAATTAGGTAGCTTCAAATGGGAGAAACCATTTATTGGAAGCCCTGATTCTGGAAAAACTAAAATCTCATGTACTCCATCTGGCATTATGACGGGTCAGTGAATGTCAGATGGAACAAAGAAACGAGGCAAAAGCTTTAATGGTGGCCAGGAAAAGTTTAACTCCTTATGACCATCTTGTTAACTTGTGTCCTCTCCATCAGTTTGCAGTTCATCTAGATACATTAGATTGGCTCGTGGGATGACTCACTCATTGAGGTGAACAAACTCTTTCCACCAAAAAAGCAGAAGGTGACATAATGTTTATCCTAGTGGCCTTCATAATCATTCCCCCAGTATTCCAGGGACAAGGCAGAGAATCAGATGCCATGATGCACAGTTTTGTGGTGTTAATCTAATTTGAAAAAAACATAAGTAGGGAAAACATTTCTCCAAATCTCTCCTTTCAAATTTAATTTTACTGGTGAGATCTCATCATTCCAAATTAGTGGATTAGGTAAATAAACTCCCCTAAAATACAGCTGCGGTGATGGGTTCTTGCATTTCGATGGCTTGTGTCTAATTTATTTTATTCCTATTAAATTTGTAGAACAGACTCTTGTAAGTATTTTCCAATAACTTTTAAATATCTACAATTACTGAGATAGTGTCTCAGACAAAGACCTATAGGGCTGAAATAAAAATAGTGAAGGGTTCAAGATGACATCATGTTTTATGAACACAAGACGTGACCACAAATAACCTACAATAACCTTTAAAATTAGTTTTTTCCTGACTTCATAAAACAATATTTTATTTGGCAGGCCCTTATTGGCAAGCACTTTGAACAGTTCTATTTGTTTTCTGTAACCAGGAAGACACAACCAGTGTTTTCACATAGGTTTCCTCAGTACTGTGGTTTTGCCATTTTTTGCCTCTTTATTACTGCCTGCTGCTGTTGAATATTTTTCTTTGGGATGTTTATTAAGAACAAGGATATGAATTTAAAAAAAAACCCCAAACTTTCTTTGTAACAGCACTGGTGAGTTTTTCCCGCTGTAATATTACTGTATCAAAAACACAGAAATAGATCATGGTATCTAGAATGATCTGGTTGCTTTAAGTCTAAAGTTATGTAATAACATGCAGCTGGCTACATGTATATTATGAGAAACTGAAGGAAATCAGCCCATATGTCCTTTGATGCATTAACCAAGACCAAGATTTAGAAATCCACCATAGCTTGTAACACCATATGAAATGGAGGAAGGGGCTTAGCCAGTGACTGAACTAAATAAAAAATAACCCTAAGCATTCCAGTTAAAGTGAATTAGAAATGAACATCATAGAGTGACAGAAACAGTCCTGGTTTCTTAGGGGATTGTACCTGGGATTAGCTGCTATTTCATTCCACCATCACCAGTGGTCCTGGTTATGAGAGCCACAACTTGAGAGATGTGTTTTCACAGTGCCTCCTGTAACTGAAGGGGATTGCTCTCTGTATTCGACCCTACGCAAGCTTTTGTTGTTTTGAGTTGTGCTGTTGTGGACAAAATGGACCATTTTCCCTCCACATCTGTAGGAGGAGTTGTGCTGCTCCCAGTGTTTTAAATATGTTAACTTGGAAGTTTGTGGAGGTTTGTTGGTTGGGTTTTTATATATATATATAAATATATATATACACACACATATATAGATATATAAAATATAAATCCCTATAATATTTTTATTCAGTATATTTTTAACTAAGATAGAAATTTTTTCTGCAGTCCAAACTGTACTATTCAGCAAATCCCATCTTCCCTACTGCCCTCACCCCCCCACCAAACCAAGAAAAAAGAAAAAAGGAAAGGTTTTATATGTTTGAGCAGGGGCCATGCAATTAAGATGAGCTTTTCAGCTTCTGTGCACAGTTTGGAGTTCCTAGCATTCCCTTTCTTCTGTACAGTGTGGAGCTTGAGTGAATAAGGTAGGTTCCAATAATTAAACTTGCTCTATTGACCTAACCAAAATTAACTGGCTATGCAACAATGTAGCTGTCCATGTAAAAACAGGAAGTCAGATTTCCCCAAGTAACCCTTATTCACCATGAGAAAAACAGCTGGTGCTCTCCCTTTACATGCAAGTGTGTGGGGCATGGATAAAAGATGTATACTTCTGATATCCTCTCTTTTAAAAAGCTGTGGTTTTTTTTCCAGTGGAAGTTTTCCAGCACTCAGTTCCTGAGAGGTAGGGCCCCAAGATAGTCTGGTCAAAATAGTCAGAATCATATCTTTGTAAGGAGAAGTCTGTGAAATCGAACAAAGAAGCCACATTAGTATAACATGTACAATCCTCCCTGACCTCCAAAGAGAAAAATAATAAAGGATTTATTACGCTTTTTTTTCCTCCCTAAGAAAGAGTAATAAGAAAAATCCTCCTTACAACAACAATAACCACTGTTTCAGAATCAGAGCCTTTGTGTCACTGTTTTTCAGTAGTTACGCTACATTTCTCCCAGTACACTGCTGGGATTTTTTATTTTTTATTTTGCTATGCATGCTCGCACATCTGCTCCACATGTGTGATCAGCAACTGGATTTTCTGAGCTGAACGTCCTGTTAAATGGACAGAGTGGGCAGATCATTCCTTAGAGAGCAGAGAATCTGCCTCTGGTGGATTGCTGCCAAATGCAATGGTGTAATAAAGAAAAGAAAGCTGCTCGTTCGGATTGCTCTGAAATGAACTGTGTCCTCTCCTAAAATTCCATCTGGTTAAGATCCCTGGAGGCGCAGTCCAACACACCTAGGTCTGGCAGTCTGTACGTTTGATGGCTGTAAATGTCTCTGCGTAGGTTGACTGGGGGAAGGCAGGATCATTAAGAACTAGAAGAGGTGAAACCATTGTACTTTCATTCCCTTTCACCCACCCAGACAAAACTACAGACGAGGGTTGTGGAGGTGAATGTACTTCCCGTTGCTGACACTGACAGATAATCTTTAAAATAGGCGTTGTAGGCTTTGACTTTCTCTGTGTTGTCTTAAAGCTTTGTTTTCAGCTGGTGGAAACCAGCAGCAGTCTGCACTGATCGTCCCTCTTCAGGTTTGGCCCTTAGCACACTAATCAAGGGTTTCGTAGCAAACTGCTGGAAGGAGATTGAAGTGAGCATTTTGGTATGTGTGCAAGGAAATCCAGCTTCCAAAAACCAAATCAGACGAGAGACTGATAACATATGCACAAAGTAAGAGAAGAAATTAACAGATGCTTCTCAGTTTGGGCATTGTCCCCAATGAAACCCATCTCATATGGTTCATAGGTCATGTTAGAGTCTGTTGCAGATTAATTTAGTTCTTTGCTGATGCTGGCAAAATTAAGATTGCAACTGCTAAGTGCTGGAGTATCCCCTGAATACAAGTTGATTTTCTCAAGTAATATCAGTGCTACTAAAAGGATTCTTCTGTGAGTTTAGTAGTTAGTTCAGCACCAGGCAATAGCATCACATTAGTTCAATCCATCTCTGTAATAGATGTCCTATAGGACATGACAGTTCTAGTCTCAACAAACCAAGTATTTCATTTTCATTTTCTTCTCAGTCTACATGCATCCTGGTGAAATAAACTGGGCCTGGGAACAGTCCTGAGCGTTGAATTATGATCATCTATGGTGTTAAAGAGTTAGGCGTCTTTAGCGGCCTCAAGGCTGCTGCCAACTACCCTTCAAACCACTCCCAGGCACAAATCAGAAGCAGGGGATTTCCAGAACCATTCCCAAAAGACAGTCTGTAAGCAGACACATGGTTTTGAAGGATAAGAGTGTTTACTAGAGCAGAGCTGGCTGCCCTGTACTCACTGGCCTTGGCTCCTGGGAACACTCTGGGAATGACTCAGCTGCCCATCCATAGTCCTGGACAACTCTCACCAGTGAGACATTATTTTAGGGAGAGGCAGAATCTACCTCTTTTTGAGACAGGGTTGTGGGTTTGGTTTTTTTGTGTCAGAGACAATTTTCTTTCTAAAAAAGCACAAATCATAAAACTGCAAATTTATTTTCAAGGCTCCTCTCTGCAGTTACCACTGGACAGGATTTTGTTACCATGATTGTCCTGGAAGCTGTTGGGCAACTGAGTCCCTTCAGTAGTGTCACTGATGGGGTGAAACTCACAGCCTCCAGCTAATGTAATCACACTGCCCCACTGAATACACCCTAGAAATGTTTTGGTTTGTCTTTCCTTTACCAGAGGTGTTTTAAAATAACTAGCTGCTGGTTAAATTTCGAGCTCCTATTGTTCTTGTATATCCATCTGCTTGTAATTGTGCTGGTTTTGGCTCAAGATGATTTTTAACTAATTTGAAATCATTAATTTGATTATTGCTTACCACCCAGAAAGAAATGGCCAAAATCCAGGATTCTGCCTTTGAAAGACTTTCCAAGAACTTGGATTCAGCTCAAATACAAATAAATTATTATTTTTCAAATTTCTCTTGAGTCAGACATTATAAAAAATTGCATTAGAAACAATTAAAGAGGGGGTGTACCTTAAAGAAATTTCTCCTTTGGCTCAAGCCATTATTTTGACAACTGCAAAACTGAGAAACACATCACTTTTACTAATAGCTGTGCTGGCTCATCAGGTGTCAGACCAGGTATTCCAGGGAAAATCTCATGTTTACCTGGTACTTTCTGGGCTTCCTTGCAAGAACCTGCAACCTGGCAGGAATTCCTGAACCAGCCACCTTCCAGTCCCATGGAAGGCTTTGTCGGAGCCAAACACTTCCAGATTCTTTGCCCCCAGACACTGGGGACAAAGAGTAGAACCAAGGGCCAGGACTTGAAGGGCTTCCAGCCAGCTGGGAGTAAGCTCTGATGCACAAACCTGTGAAACCAGTGGTTTTCCACCTTGACTTTTTACTGCTCAGGTTCTGAGAAATGCAAGTCCCTTGGTGTTCAACGAAACAGCTTTCTTCAGTTAGTAGTCTGTGATAGATCATTCCATTAGACAATTTCTGATATAAATTAGTGGAATAGACATAAGGTAGAAAAGAAAATAGTGAGTGGAGCTTTTATTACCTAATCACTAGGATTAATTAGTGGTATGTGAAGAAGTTGAACTCCTAAAACAAGATGAAGGTTGTTCAGTTTGGCAGTTGGAGACAGCTGGGGAGGAGGCTTAAACATTTTCATCCAGACCTCAGATTAGATTTTAAAATATGGCAGGATGCATCTGAGAAAATCATACTGGCAAAATGACACTATTTAAGTAATTTAAAGAGCTCTCTGACTCTTTCAAAGGCAGATCCTATCTTGATCAATTATTATGTACAAAAAGAGGATTTAGTAAATAGCTAGGATAAGACCATTAAGAAAAATGCTGAAAAAATTCACTCATTACCTAAATCATAGTGACAGCATAATAACTACTGAGGAGGTGAATGAACTAGATTACAGAGCCCACCAGTTGAAATTAACCCATTCTGAAGTTGCTGTAAGTTCACTGAGAGGTTTTCAGTATTTTCTTGTTTTCTTCCTGCCTTTCCGTGTCCCCATGGGTTCTCAGCCTTCTCCTCTGTTCCCTGTAAGCTAAAATCTCCCAGGAGTGCCTTTTCCTTGTAGTGGCCACAGCATCACATCACAGGAGCAGCGTGGCTCCTGCCACAGGAGGCTGGGGTCACACCAGCTGTGCTAGCAGGGGTCTGCAGTACCTCCTACTAACCAAACCTGCAGGGGGAAGTCAGGGGCAAAGAATCATCTGGAAATGTACATGAGAAATACAGAGTCAGTTTAAACAGAAAGGATTCCTTCTTTGAAACTTTATCAGCTGAGGAAGGCACTCTGTCCTAAGTGACTTTTCCTCGTTTTAAGACAGTAGAACTGAAAACCAATGTTTATCTGGACAAGAATATTGAATTTGAGGCTAATCGTCTCACCCACCTCGTGAACTGCTCTGCTACCCTTTAAAGACCTGGAAAGTGTTCCCACTGGCTTAGGTGGGATTTTGGATTGAGTCCCCCATACCGGTACAGTAGAAAACCCCTAATCAAGCAAATAAAGCTTCAGGAAGTCAAACTGTTCTGTACTTTGTAGTTCTGCTAAAACATATTAACATATTAACATATTAATTGAAATTCTTGTCATTTTATAGGGTTACATAAATGAATGGAAAGGAACACAGAGGAAGACACAGTGTTGTGTATGATAAATAGGCTGTTTTAGCACATATGGTGGTGCAGAGGCAGAGCTCTTCAGAGCCATGCAGGTGTCTGCTACTGTACCTGGCACATGGCTTTCTAGATCTCATAAAGCTTAAAAAAAAGACTCCATAATACAGTACTGTGCCACACCACACCACACACCTCTTCATTTTGTAAACACTGCGACAGCATTAGGGACTAGTGAGAGAAAAAAAAACTATTACTGGGGAAAAATGTTTGCCAACTTTGTCTGCTCAGTGTTCAGTACTGTTTTTAAATGCCTCAGCAAGTTGTTCTTAGGTGAAAGATAACAGTCTGCCAAGTCTTGAGAGTAAACATTTTGTTTTGGTCCACCCACAAAGCATTCAAGTAAGAAACTGGAGCTTATTCAGTGTAACTCAGGTTCAGCCATCTCATTTTCAACATAGTTCACTCCTCATGGCCTTTCAGATCCATCTCTTCATGTTTTTCTCAGCCTCCTGAAGCTTCCCGCCTGCTCTTTCATGTTTGACATCTGGCTTAATCAGACTTAGGTTATCATTATATTTGTGAACACGTCTGATGAAGGTGCCTCTTTTATTACTTACCTGCAGCCTGGTTTTAAACATTAACATCTTAAATATTGACAGGTCTATTCTTGTTCCCCAAACTGCATGTTGTTTACACGTGTTTCTCCTAGGCCTATGGAAATTAAAATGCAAACAAATATACATATGCATATATTTGCATCCATACACTTTTTATATATAGATTATAGATTTTATTTACAGATAGATATAAGTGCATATGATATATATATAATATAGGCAACCTTAGAGCATATATTTTTATGAGGATTTGGCTCTCAAACTGCACATTTATGAATTATAGCAGCACCTGTTGATCTCTTAAGCTTACTTAACATCAGAAAAGACTTCTGTTGAAATTGAGCAGCACAGAGTTTCAGAGTGCCATGTACTTGAGGGCCCTTTCCATGTGCAGTTGGTAAGTTAGTGGCTGTACCAGGTGGAAGAGGATAGTATAAAAAATGAGAAGAAAAGATTTGTCTCTGATATTACAGAGCAGGAAAGGAAAAAAACTTAGGGTGCAGGCAGTATTGTTCTAGAAAACAGAAGAGGGATATACAGAAGAGATTTCTGGTCTCCTGTGGAAACAGGGGTCAGTGAGATTTTTCAGTTCAGAGAAGACCAGAAAAAAGTAATCCGGAATAGGAAAGAGGCCTTCCACTGGAAAAGCACACCTGAAGCTCATGATAGTATGGGGCTGGAGATGATGGATTTGAGGCTGACAATAGCTGCCTATGAAAGGAAGAGAAACTTTGCAGCTGGTGTAGCAGAAGGGAGTTTGGCCAGCAGGACATGCAGCTGAGGCTGAGATACAGCCTGGAAAGGAGTCTGACCAGGAGCTGCCCGAAGGCCTTGACCACTCTGAGGAGCGTGTGCAGTGGTAAATGTTGGCAGTGGGCTCCCAGTTCTGTCCCTCCCTGAAGCTACTTTGGTTTCTGAACTGTGCACAGATTGCTAAAGCATAGAAATCTCTACAGTGTGGCAAGACAACCAAAACAACACACAAGACTTTATCTTAAGAATTTCACTGTCCTTCTAGTAACTTCCTTGGAGATTACCATAGGTTGTACCTGTGACTTAAATCCTATTGCACTTCAGAAGATAAGAGTGCAAATATTTTTACTGGTGACTACTGAGCTATATAGTTTCTTGGGCTCCGTTCCTCAGGAGAAATCTGATAAAGTACCTCGGACAATTTGTCAAAACTTCTGCTGTTGTTATCTTTTAGGACCTGAGAAACTGGTCAACATTCAAGGAGTTCGGACTGTCCCAAAGAAGGGAAACTGGTGCAGAAATCAATACTTCTCTCAAACAATTTTGTATATTTATAAGAAATGCATTGAACCTCTTTTCCTGAGGAGAAAACCCACAGTTATTCATTGCATCAATGTCCTTCTAAGTTACCGCCTCACAAGGACTCTCCTAAGACTTTTCGGGGTTGTGCAACAAGCTCTTTGTTGGTATCTGCTCCTTTTCCTTCTATACCATGAAAAGGAATATTGCAGAGGAGTCACAAGTAACAGAAGCCAGGCTAAAAGAAGAATCAAATTAACAGAGTCATGCCAGGCCTGTGTTGCAGGTGAGATAGTAAGACATGCAAAAAACAGTGCTTAAAAGTGCCCAGAACAATATAAATACTTCCTATACATAGGAAGCTGATTTGTTTGGGGGATATTGTTTACAATCTCCAGAAGCAACACCTTGTACAGCATGGCTGGATCACTGGGTTACTGTGGGGGATATCTAGACATGTCTTTTTCCTGCTTCCATTTATTTCTCTCATTTGTGCAACCATTACATTAAATGATACCCTTTTTGACCTTCCACACAGACAGCTGAGATTCCTCAGTTGCTTTCAATATGCCCTTGTATTGGCACGGAGACCAGCAACACTCCACGAACAATTTGTTTACTTGGTTCCAGGTGGTCAAAACTGCCGACTTCAGGGGACCTTCACTGGACTGTCCGTGACTGACAGAACGAGGAAGAGTTGCAGTTTCAGCAGCTGTTTTCTCTTTCTATGAATAGCATGCACAAAGAGGTGGTTAAACCATATGCTGCTTTACAGTTCTATCTGGAGTAAGCTTCTGATCTTTAATGTGGACACTATGGATTTTAGTTGGAGTACCGGCGAAACAAAATTAGTCATGGTCGTTTTTAACGCAACACCTAGCTAAACACTTTAAAACAGCTGGATTGTCATGGTCTTCTGTGAAATAGCCAATGAGCTATTATGGAGAGGGGTCACATTGAAAGGAAAGGTGGGAGCAGAGGTAGCAGCACATCTTGATGCTGTGCTGCTGTCAGAAAGTGTAATTGCACTATCTCGCTGTCAATGCTGGGGGTAAATCAAGACTAGGAAATTGTGTCTCTCAGCAAAATGGGAACAGCTCTCCCTGGCTATTACACATGACTTGCTGTAACCTTTAATGAATGTTTAGAAAGTACCTGGGGATCTTCCCATGCAAAATGTTACATATAAGCCACTGAAAATTAATTTTTATTGTGTACTTGTTTAAGCTAATGCTAACAGTAAATAGTGGAAAACTTCAATGTCTGTCTCAAATAGGTCAGAGTAATTGGAAAGAGATGACTGGGTAAAATATGTGAAATCTGAAAAAAGTCTGTCTGAAAAGTGTGATGTGCTCACAAATAGATGGAGAAAGGGAATCTGTCATTTACCAGCACTTGCGTTTAATCTAATATGAAAAACCAAGCATACAGCAAGCTGATAGAGCCAGAATATTTTCTAAGTATATTGCACTGATAACAGTCAGCACTTAAGCTGGATACAGTATGTAAAAAGTTCCAGTATCTATAGGATATTCACACATCTTACATGTAAGTGGTCTTTAGACAACTTTGACATGGCGCAAAGGAGTCCAACCAACTTGGAGCTATGAATCTTTCCTGAGCTGGGGTGAGGCACTTACTGACTACAACTCTAGCACTAGTGCTTAAAATAGGCGGGTGCAACAAACCATGCAAAAGAATAAAGAGATTGATGACAACTGAGAATAACACTGACTGGCCCTGGCTTAAGCACTGGACCTATAAATTAACATGTGTGCAGGTGCAATTCTGAACGTGCCTTTGTGCATGTGCGCGTACTTTCAGTGTCTGCCAGACGGAGATCACAAGCAGCTATTGCAGCTCCCTCAAGCCCTGCTTGGCTCTGGCAGTCGTTGAGGAGCTGGTAATTGTTTCCCCAAACTACATACCAGGTGCAGCTCCCTTGGCTCTAGATTGTCATTCACAACACTGCTCTGGACCCACTTGGGAAGAGCCCACACTTTCTGCACACTCTATCCTAAAGAAAGAGGACAAGTGAGAACCAGAGAATAAGCACTTTGGTATGGAACAGATATTTATCTTCAGCCTTTGCTGATTCTACCCTCAGCCATTAATATGTGATTGTATGACAATATTTTTAAGATAATGAATTATCACAAATGTAATTTTTAAAAATTCTGTGTAGAATTTGCTGAACAATATACTTTCTTTTTTTAAGCTTTAAGTTTTAATACAGTTTAAGTTTGATGGAAGTACCCGTGAGCCTGGGACTGACAGACTACATCAGAGGGCAGAGATTTTAGGCTGTCGTTTTTAGCTGGAAGTCCGTAACCTGAACCTTGGTACGTGCCCGGAAGGCCTCACTTTTCCCCGCACACGCACATCCACCTCATAATATCATAAAATACTTTGCATTAGCTAAACCCATCGACCAACCTTTATCACATACAGCACATAAATCACAGCTAATAGGTTAAGCTGCTGAGGGGTTCGGGAGGTGCAGAGGTGTGTGTTACAGGCGCAGCGCGGGCTCAGCGCGCCGGGCTCGGAGCGCCCGCGGGAGCGCCGGGAGCCGCCGCCGCTCCCCATTCCTGGTGTTCGACTCCCCCTGCAGGGCGAGCCCCGCCGCTCCCGCCTGCTTCGGGCTTGTTTGCTCCCTGGCCCCCAGGAACCCACCACTCACCGCCGCCTTGCTCAGGGGTATCCCGCTGAAAACGCTGTTAAGACAGTAAAACTGTACGTTTATCGCAGGAGCAATCTTAACCTCATCAGCACTTAGTTTCTCTCCTCTTGCTCAGTGTTTTGGGGTTTCAGCCCATTTCTTTATGGCTCTCAGGTGCTTCTAGAGATGCTGTTTTCTCCGTTCCTCCTTTTCTGGTACAGCTTCCTCCTCCTGCACTGCTGCCGCCAGCACAGCTCTCAGTCATTTCTTTCACCACCCCTCTGCAGCAAGAGCTGAGGAGCGCGGACGATTTTTTTGACCCTCCATGAAGTCTGACATTTGAATATCTTCAACCTATATCAAAGCCAGAAAATGGCATTTTCTTTTTTTTCTTGATATTAGCAGTGAAAGGAAAGGGAAATTTCGAAAAATCTATTTGAGTATTTTCAAAGTAAAACAGTTCAGCATCCAAATGCAGACTTATTTCAAGTGCTTTGTTTTGTTTGTATTAAACTGCATTTCCCTAAAATAGTGTATTGCCACATGGGAGGAATATTTTGCTGTTTAATGCCACATCTTGCCTATGGAGTAGTCTTCTTGGCTGAACATATTTCAGAAGGACTTCAGAGATGTCTGAGTTTCTCTCTGTGCCTGCAGCTTGCCTCAGTGCAGCAGCAGAAGAAGATGGTTGTGCCTCAGGCACTTGGCAGAGGACAGCTGCAAATGGGGACAAGAGCCTGAGCTGCTTTCCTCTGAAGCCAGCATGGCAATACAGAAACGCTAGGCCATGGCTTTGGTGAATTGATTGAAGCCCACGTGCTTGAAACCAGCTAAAAACCCTGACTTATTCCAATTTGGTTCCAGAGATCACTTCAACTTTGTAGACAATGTGTTTTCTTCCCAAAAATTCATTCAGGTGGAATATTCTCAAGGGTTTTCTCCTCTTCATCCTACCAAATGTCTGCTTCAGCCCTAGGCAGAAAGCAGGTGAAGAGGGATGTGGGGATGTTTCCTGCTGATGGTCCCTTGGGGGAGCATGGTCCTGAGCTCAGCCACCATCCCAGGCAGGCCTGTTGGGCTGGGAAGGGGCTGAGCCGGCACCTGGATTGGGCTGAGGGTGCAATGTACCTGCAGCAAAGTCTGTGCAGGGATCAAGAAGAAGGCTTTGCCTGTAAATGAATGCCAAAGAGCTGCCTGTCCCCCAGCCCTCTCCTCAGGTCCCCCAGCCAGCCCCACCTCTGTTTGCGGTGGCACAGCCTGGGCTGGCGGGGTTGCACACACATGGACCAGCCCTGCTCCCCTAGCACTGCACACACGGGCTGGAAGTCCAGTGTCCTCTATTAAACGCTTCAAGAAGCCACAGTTCTTAACAGCACAGTCATCAGTGTCTGTGGGTCTGTCCAAGAAGGATTTCGGCTCAGTTCATGTTGCTGATAAACAACATAAACAGGGATGAGCATTTGTAAATGTACTGCACATCATCAAATGAGTCAAATGAGAAACATGGCTCAGTAATTTTATTACACTGATAAATTCTGTGGTCCAAGGTCCTTGCCTATATTTCAGGTACATGAGTAATACCACCTATTATCTCTAGAGCCACTGAAAAATGAATGCAGGCAAAACAAGATTTCCATGGTTCAACTGGTTAATCAAGGGATCCCTAATACACAGAGTTGTTTTCAGCACTCGAGTATCACCTCAGCAGTAATAAATTTTACAAGGCAGCACCTTCAAGCATTTATGGTTTTCAATTTACAAAAGACTTCATAAATATGAATACATTCACTGTAAGAAATGCTGCTGTGAAGTAGCCATTATTCATATTGCATAGAGGGAGAGGCTGAAGCATAGTGAAGTTTACCAACTTGCCAGCTCTCATTTTCCCTGATCAGGACTAGCACCCAGAAAACCAGATTCGTTGGTCTTTATTGAAACATGGGACCATGTGCACCATACTCACTTTGCTCTTTTATGGGGACAAAAGCGGGCAGCAATACACAGAGGGGCCTAAGGGGTCTCTGTGATCTGGCACTGGACTCACTACTCCAGGAGTTCATGTTTCCTCAAGTAGTGCCTGTGTTCTTGGCCTTCCCCAGCCTCCTCATAGCATCTGTGTCCAGCTTCACTCCTTGGGTAGTTAATTTAGGCTATGGAGTTCCTTGGAGAGAAGTCACTGTTTTAAAAGTGGCTGGCACATTAACGTCTCAGTGAAGACCAGAAACCCAAAGTAATGGATTCAGTGTATAGAAGTTTCTGGTTTCTTCAGAAATACTTTTGTTAGACAAGTATCTGAGTTCAAGTGTTGTTTCTAATAATGAACACACCAGTGACAGTGAGAGCCATAGCCCAGAGAGCTTGCAGGAGTTATTCCTGTTTCAATTATATATATAAAACATACCTACTTGGGCCTGTTCTAGTCCATAGTGGAAGCCCATGCCAGAAACAGTAAACCAGCACTTACTCTTGAAAATGTCATTGGTATGAAAAATAAGAGATCTTTGATGTTTTAAACAGTAGATCATCTTCTCAGCATTTCTGACTTTTGCATCTTTTAATTCCTTTTATCATGATTATTATTATTATTATTACTGCTATTGTTATTGTTATTAATTCTTTCACTTAATTATATCATACCTATTCTTTATTCCCCAAGAGTCCTGTTCTTGATGCTTCAGGACTGACCTTTGGCACAGTAGAAACTGACCATTTCTTTTTTCATCCAGTGAAATTTTTCTGCACTCTTCAACTGTAAGTAGAAGGTGCATTACTTTACAATTTTACATCCCAAAGTTAGACATGTCTTTGAAGTTAGTTGAATATAATCGAGGTACAATCAATTGAAATAAGACACTTTTTCCCACCTGCTTTTATAACTGTTTTGGGTAGGATGAATCACTTCAGATGATTCTATGCATAAATATGGTCAGCACTCTCTGAAAGCAATGCTAAGAAAAGTTACATGTAATGATGAGACTCACAGTTGCTTTAAAGTAGTTTATACATATACATCTACATCTGTACATAACTTCTACCTGACAGCAAATATGCATGAAACTCCAGACCTGAGTGGAGCCTGCATGTAGTGAAACCAGCAAAGATCTCATACAGGAGGGCACCTCTGTTTACTTCTTTGCTCTCAGCTCATGCCCTGTGAGAGGTACCACTGTGAAAGCACAGGATCATCTGCATTACTGCAATGCTAGTTAAACGTGAGTGTGAAATAAAAGTCACAACCTAGCCTACAGGCAACCCAAAACAATCCTCAATAGTATTTGCTGCTCTACAGTTTTCATTAGCCCTAGGTACTGCATTCTGCAGCTGGGCAAAAACACACTTTGACTGCGCAGGCAGAAAACAGAGTTTAACTGCAGAGGGCATGAAAGAGCTACTGAAGAGCAGAGTGTTTTATTTCCAAGGCATTATTACCTGCAACGTAATTTTCTACAAGTTTGATTTTTCCACACTGAATATCTACAAAATCATATTTTTTTCCTGAAAGATCCTCTGAGGATCCATCTGAATGCTTTCTTGTGGAAAAATACAAACCTAATAAAGAACATAAATTATTCGATTCATTCTAAAGGATATTTCTTTATGATAATCATGGTCTAGAAATCCTTCTGTTATCATCACTGAATCTAGTGGATGTCTCTTCTTACAGAGATTTTCTTTCCCGTTTTACTTCACACTCAAACCAGGTTTTTTTTTTTTAATTTGCATGCAAAATCAGTAATGTAGGATGAGCTTACATTTACCTGCTTCCCACTTACTGCCATTATGCCCAGCCATTCATTAATGCTCACTTGAATAATGGACCACATCTTTCACTGTGCAGTACAGCTAAATTTTTTCTAGGTTTTTTCTGATGCTTCTAAGGTTTTAATCAAATTTGGCTTCAGATTTATTTAAAAAAAAAAAAAAAAAAAACAAAAAGAAAGAAAAAGAAAAAGGCCTGAGATTTTCACCAAAGTACAAAATAGCATTCCAAAAAAACCACTTGAATATTCATAATTTGAACACAGAATTGTCCAGAACTTGCCCATTTTGGCTGTAATTTAGGATTTTCCAGAAATATGAAACAAATCTTACTCAGTGTGTGTTTTGAGAGGAATAAAAAAGGTCTGCAAAAACCACTACCAAGAATCCAGCCTGAGGCAGATACATGTTGGCAGGAGCTGTCCCAGACGATAACAAATGCTTTGCCATCCTCCACCCACACAACCTGATTAGCATGAATCCCCATTTTTCCACCAGCCCACATGCTGAGGGTGTTTTCCAGCCTCCTCTTGAAGGTGGTTGCATCTTTGTTTTGCACTTTGTAGTCATTAGGGCTGATGTGGGGCCAATAGCTGCAGAGCCCACACCATGCCCAGCGTTTTTTCAGCCCATCTCAACACCTTCGGTAATCACTGCTGGGAATCAGAGAAGATGGAGAGAAAAATATTGGCCCTTCCTCTGCCATCAGCAGTGTTTGTTGATAGTAATCGTGGGGAAAATTTTGGATAAAATATTGATGGACACCAGCAGAGGGTGCATTGCTGCCACTGTAATGACTGTTCTTATACCGTAAGTAACCATAAGTAACCATGGTGCAGCAAAGCTTTGGACAAATCCTGCACATTCCAAGTCTGTGGAGCTGCCTACACAAAGGTGCACAGTCGGAAGCAGGATTCAAGACCAAAGTCAGTGAAGCCAGTTGCTTTAAAGATTAAGAAAAAGCCAAACAACCAAGGAGAAGTAATGCGTGTTTTCTGCTGTGCACTCAAGGCATTTTGCAGCTTTTCTTGAAATACCCATCATAAAAGTACTTCTTTGATCTGCTGTAAGCAGCCACTCCCAGAAGGGGTGAGAGACACCTCGTTTCCTTCCTTCCTTTTCTTATCCTGACCTACCAGTCTGGAATGCAGTTCACCTCTGAGCATTTTCAGATGTATCATTTTCAGAGAGGTTTGCATGTCACAACACACAGCCGGGCTCACCTTACTGCTCACAAAGCCTGCACATGACAGCCAAAGAGAGGAGCCACATCCAGCTCTGACCCTCCCGCACTTCACCCACGTATATACACCCTTGTCTGCAGAAGGGGCACGACGGTGTTAGCATAACAAATACTCAGCTCACCCTCAACATAGGCAGGACCTGAATCCGCAAAGTTAAGAAAACAGTGCCCCACGGGTGAGTCACAGTTTAGGCAAATCTATGATTCTACTGCTGCAGCCCGGCGAGCCTCCAGCACATCCCTTTGCAGCAGGAATCACGATGTACCTGCTCCCCCAGTCATCCCACCCGGTGGCTCTGGTGACAGCTAGCCAGTTTTTGCAGGGTTAGTTTCCAGACAGGTAACAGTTTTTCAGCTTCTTTTTCTGAATTTCTACACAGCAGCACAACCCTAAATGCTAGCATACAGGAGAGAGGGACAAAATACAGTGTCCACAAGAGACCAAGACTTTTTCTAGTTCTGCACAAAATCATCCTTTTAGGCTTATTGTGTTGTCACTGGATTCAGAGTGAGTATTCAAAGAGAGATTTTAAATTCTGAACTGCCCTTAAGAAGTGCCCGTATAACCCCACGTACCACAGGCCTGTGGGTGCTTCAGCTGGAGTCACAACATAATTCCAAAACACAGTGGACATTAATCAAGACCATAATGTTCCCTACCAAATGGCAAGGAAGTTGAGCACAGCATAAATACACACTTAGAACTGCAGCGCAATAAAAATAATAATAATAAGCCCCCAGCATAACCAGCACGGTTATGTGTGGGTTAGCTGAAGATCGCCGGAGGGAGGAGATGCCATGCATTCTTGAGTGCACTGCAAGGAAATTTCCCATTGACTTCAGTGGGGCTTCAGTGAGGCCACATCTCTGCTGTGGAAAGGAACTGCTTCACACAGCATCGTGGGGTTCCTTGCTTTTTGTGTCTGAGCAACTCCTGGCAAAGCCACTCCTTACTAAGTGGAAACACACTTTTTCCGGTCACCAGGACTGCAAGCCATACCTGGATTTGGCTTTTATTTTCTTTCACTTTTTGGTGTCGCTGCCGTTCTGATAGATTTGCAAATCTGGCTCCTTGACTAGGGGCTGACTTTACAAACCCAAGTTTGGCTACTGAAGCAGGGGAAGGGGGGGGTTGACCTTGGGGCGGATTATTCCCCCTCAGTGGGATGGCTCTGCTTAGAGCTTGACTCCAGCTAATAGGCGGCATTCAGTGTCAGCCCAGCAGCTGCCAAGCAGGAGGTCTGTCCCTCCGGGCAGCTGCTGCTCATCTGCCGGCAGCTGGCAGCGGAAGTGACATCTGTTTTCAGTCCCAGCTGTGAGCGGTGCGGAGGTGCCAAAGCCCAAACGCCTCAGTTCTCGATCCAGGAGCGAGGAAGGGTTTCTGATGCCAGACCACGGCCTGGCTTGCAAGGGAAGGGAGGAGGGGATCGTCTCCTTCGACGATGGTGGGCTGGGAGGAATGGAAAAAGAGTGACAAATACAGAAAGAATAAGCAACAGAAGTGGGGGAAAGGGGGGAAAGGATGGGGAAAGAGCACAGGAGAAAACAGGAATGGCTGAAATGAAAAGGAAATACGAAATTTGAAGTGTCCAGTCTGAGGCACAAAAACAAAAGGAAGGAGGCAGAGTAATGGAAGAGATGCAGAAGTAACAACAAACAACTAACCAAGGGAGACGATTATCTAAAATGGCTGCTGAATAGAAAAGTGCCTTATTGAGCTGCCTTATTGAGCTGCCATTGAAGTGCTACTGAACCTGGAAAGCGTTCCTGCCAGCAGCCCTTAGCCTATTGTGCCATTCAAGGGGTCTCCCCTGCAGGTTTTGCCATCTGGTGGAGCTCTGGTATATTCTCTCTTGCCTCCTTGCTTCTCTACGCTATTTAAATTCACATCACTTTTTTCTTGTCCAAGTCTCTTACTCTCTCATTTATCTTTGTAACTGTGTTATAATTCAGTGTTGTGGCATTTTAACTGAATTATAATTTTAGTTTCTGAGACAGGAGTAGGTGCAGGATGAAGGACAAGATCCATTTCAATCTAAAGATTGAAAGCATACTTAAATTAACCTTGGAATAAATATATTAAGAAATGCCACTTTGCTCCCCAGGTTAGTGTATGCAAGACAAGTGACTTTATTCTATCACAAAAAGTATTTTCACAGTTGGGACTGTTTCCTCAGCACAGGTGCTGAAATTGTGTTTCTTAGATCTCTAAACTGATTGAGTATTCCTGGAAGAAATAATGAAGGAAAATGTATATTTAACAAGTGCTTTACAGCCCTGTCAATCAAAATCAACCTACACTGGGAAAAAATGCAGTGTCAGTGACTGCTTCTTTTCCTTGGTGCTTGTCAGAAGCACAAGATAAACTGAATTCTGGTAAACAACTGGGCTGGGGAATGGGCTGAGGGAGACAGATGTCATAAAAATTACCAGTCTGAAGTTGAAAGTGCAGGCATTGGGGCACAAAGATTTGAATCCATTTTCACTCTTTGCCTTTGGTATCTCATTGCAGGCACCCAGAGCAGGGCATTAGTCATCAAACCGTGTGCCTTTACAAATTATTCAAAATCAGGTGCAAAAGATTGGATTGAATGAGTTGGGCAGGAATAATCTTGCCCCAAACTCTGGCTGACCGGAACACTGTTAACATGAGCCTATTCCTGAACCCCCAAGCCTTCCTCAACAGAAATAAAGGGATTGTCCGCATATTGGTGGATGCTTGGTAAGATGAACTAGATCAGATCAAAGTTCTGGATGAAGAGGAAGGAGATACAAAATAAAAAAGCTTTTGCATGTCTCAAAGTGAATGTGCTCTTCTTCAGAAATAAAAGCCAAACAAAAAGCAGTGAGAAGCGGCAAGTGTCTGAGGCAGGGAGAGCAGAGCAACCAAGTACGACCCATCTCTGGTGGAATGACCTACAGACAGGAAAAGCTGCTGTATCCTCAGAAACTGACAAGCACTAGTTGGAAACCTTACATGTCTTCGGAAGCTTCTCTTTGGATGGCACCTAGGATGGCATCTCCACCTAGTGTGGAGATTATGAGTATGATATTATCTTTGGTGTCACATAGAAATAAAAATTTGAATACATGAAAAGCTCCATGGCATCCAGAAAATTTTTGTTCTGCGGCCTAATCATCAAGGTGAGCTCAACTAAAGTTGACTCTACTATGCCACTGATTACAATAGGTGACATCTCACTTCCTTTCTCTGTGCTTTTGGTATAGTTTTGGGCTGTTGGGGTTTTTTGTTTATTATGCCACCATCTTCTATCCTTTTCATTTCTTTCTTCTTTAGAGGACCATCAAGACATTTTTTTTCAAGCTAGGTTGTCTGAAAAGCTAAAGAAAAAAGGACTAACTAGAAAATCTTCTACCTAACTGATTGGAGACAAAGTAACACAGATTTCAGATTTTGGATGAAGTGGGTTAGTTTCAGTATACAATTCTAACTCACTCAACTTTGCAGTTATGAAAAGCATTTCTAGGGCCACATTCTGCATTCTCTTTTCTGATGAACACTACCCAAGGAATACTAATTAGAGTGCTTGAGGAGTAAGGTAAGCAAGGCTGGCAGAGTCTGAGCTTTTATTTACTTTCTGTTATCTCTGTCCAAATGTTCAAAGCAATATGGGTGGTGACTGATTCACTAGTTAAATTCAAACCAGCATGTGTGTACAGAAGGCTGCCAAGTTTCTCATGTATACTATTTGTGAGAAGCTATGCACAGACAAAAAACAATCAGCCAGTTTCTTAATTTCATTTTATATCTTTATTCCCATTGTAAGTACTAACAATCACCCAAAAAACCATTTAAATTTGGTTTGGATACACAATAGCATTAATCACAGTCCAGTTTCTTTTTTTTTTCCTTACTGCAGTTTTAGTATTTTGTGATCTGTTTTAGTAGTTCTGTTGTTGGTGTATCTGCTTCCACCAAAATGGATTTTTCAGTGTTTGTAGAGTATTTTTAAAGATTGCTAAAGATTAAAAAGCCATAATGCAATGATTAACAGTACACTAATAAAGCTTATTATCTTCCATTTAGGATTAATACTAAGTATATTAGATGACCCAAAACTTACTTCTTGTTGTGCATTTTCTGTTCTCTTTTCAAAATAAATCCATAAACAACTATATATATATATTTTTTTTTTAATTACAGCAGTTCATTGCAGTATCAATTTTAATTGGATTGAAATCCTCTTAGGAGAATGAGGAAAGTAAAACAACCATAAAAAACAAAAGCTCTGTTTAAGCAAATGATGCTACACACAAACCAATGTTAATGCAGTATCATAAGGTATAAATTAGAGTGGATAGGAAACATGAAGGATTTTCTAAATTCACCTTCTTATTATTTGGGGAAAACACATCACAGATGGTATTTTAGTCTTCAAGCAAACACAAAAAACAAAATATAGTCAAAGAGACATCTTTCATCATGTCATTTAAAAGCCTATGGGACAAATTCCTTCATCAAATTTATTAATGTAAAAGCACATTCAGAAAACTTATTTGTGAGAGCTGTCCTGTTAAATTATGAATAGCAGTAATAAATTCTTCAGTTCTTCATTTATTTGCGTACTCTGCATACGAACAGATATGAATATATGTATGAATAAAATATGCCTATTGTATAGCCATACACAGAGCTAATATGAATGCTGATGTTGTACAATGTCAGAAAAGGACAAATTATTAATCAAAGCAGAGAGAAGAAAGAAGCAAAGAAGAAAGGAGATGAGGCACAAGAACTTTGTTACTTATCTTTACATGACTTAAGTGTGGAAGAAAATATCTGCTTTGGATATAGAACTGCCAGCTAACAACTCTTTATTTCATTATGCAATGAAGCAAGTTTGGGACCAAGGTCAGCTTCTAAAAGGGATTTAAACTAGAGATATAAATAGTTATGTGAAGGGAAGGAGGAAGGGGACCAAGCATGGAGCTTGTTATCCGAAGTTTTGTGTGAGCACCAGAGGGAGTGGAACATGGTGGGAGTAAGGGGGGTGGGATGCTGTTTTTAGAGGGAAACTTGCTGAACTGACAGTGACAGACTGAATCAGGGATTCACTGGACACTTCTGGTGGGGATACTTCTCCACAACCTTATTCCAGCCACAGTAAGTATGTAAGACATTAACCTAGCCCCTTCACAAATTGCAGGAGAGATGGAATTCCTGGATCTGATGCATAGGGAAAGACGTGTTTTCAGGGCCTCTGCTTGTATTGCTCTCAGTAATACTCCACATAATAATCATTCACCATTTCATCCTCCTGTCCCAGCTGTCCACACCTGACTATCAGTGCAGTGTATCTTTGAATTCATAATGCTTAGTCTCCTTACTACTATTTACTACATACATCTGCTAGCCAGCAAGAGATGAGAATTGTATTCTTATACATGAATTAACAGACTCTTCCCATTTCAGTGGAGCTACAGGAGCTCTGAATGATGGCACTTGGGCACTGGAAGAAGTGTAACACCAAGGAGGCTACAGCCAGAGCATACTGCATCTGGAAAATTGAGGAGTAGCACCTTGTACCCATGCATTTTCTTTGATTTGAGGTTACCTTCATTCCACAGAGAACAGGTACCTGACCTTTCCAACACTTCCTGCAATATGCATTTCTCTTGATGTCAAGAAAGCTACACTCTGTAATGAACTCTACATTCACTAATAGGTATTACAGCAGCAATTTTTTAATAATTTCACATAAAGTAGATGAGTTGCACTTCAGGATTAATTTATCTGAAACAAAATTTAAGTCATGCAGTCCTAGACTACAACACACACACATGGTTAAAGACAATTCTGCATCTATGCTTTGGTGTCCTCTGCACACCTTTTTAAATGATCAGTACCTTAAAAAATATTTCAGTATCATTCCTCACAGTATATACCCAGTGTATCTCAGAATTATTTGTATTTCCTTTTACACTTTATACATAGTATTAGACTTGTATTTTCAGTATCAAAAATATGCTGTTAAAGGATCTTAATAATAAATGGCATAAAACCAGAGTTTTCAACAAAGAATAAAGTGGCTTAAGACCTTTGGTGAACAAATGATGAAAAACTAACATTTCCAAAAGCTACACATGATTTATGGTCTTATGCTACCAACAGCTGGCCAATCAGCTCCGGGTTTCTGTCCTTTATTAATGCCACGATAAGAGCAGCAGCAGAATTTACTGTCTCCTGAAGCAGCAAAGGATCCTGGAACAAAAAGAAAAGAAAAAAAGAGGGAGTAGGGAAAACAATACATTTACGAAAGTGGAAAAAGTAAGTATTTAAAATCGATTTTCAAGTATGCCAAGTTACCATATGATTGTTGAAGAAACAAAGCTGTTTATTAGAAGAACTTCTAAAACTTTTATTTTAAGAAAGCATAATTTCATAGTAATAACCATTTTCTCCAATCTCCTTGATGCAAAACTGCTAGAGACCACGAAAAAACTTCATCCTGCCACTGGCTTCCTAACTGAATTTCAAAATCTAAAAAGCAGTAAAAATTTTGGGGTTGAAAACATGGAACAAAATACCAGATTTAATCGAGTAATATAGTTAAAGACCTGCAACTTTAAGCACCTACTGAATACCATCGGTAGTCTACCAACTACTTAAATTCACAAAGGCATTTAAGCACTGGAATTTCAATGGTTTAGCCTGATTTTTGTATTAAGTAACTTCAAAAAGTAGTCTGGTTTTGATAAGCAAGTATAGAAACCAACACAGAAAACAGCAATAAAACGAGACATTGATTCTGTGCTTCTAATTGAGCATGCCAGCTCACATTTGGAACAGTCTTTTGTCTAATTACCAAGTTTTCTTAATTGTATGGACTACAAAAGGTTGGCCTCTTGCTACCAGTAAGATTTCCATTTGTGCACTGGGAAAATAGCAGTAGGTGTAGTCAGGCATGGAGACATCCCTGGAGCAAGAAACAGGAGAGAACAATTTCTGTGAAGCAATGAAGAAAAAGAAAGGTCTACAAAACTGTAGGGTAGGGAGACTCTCCAAAAAGAAATCAAGAGCTGTTCCCCATAGCCATGATGGATATAACAATAGGTTTTATCCATCCATTTATTCCATGATGGAAGTGATAGGTAAGGACTAGTGTACAATGGAACAGATTATTGGGCCAGATCAAGGAAACTCATCATGAGGGTCCTATAACATGAGACTCACATCCATGTAAAATGGGATACCCCTTCCTGCCTGGAGTAGGAGGATGGAGCAGTTTGATCAGTTTGATTCCACATCTTTTCACCTCTTTTTTTAAGATGCTGCATGAAGGAAGATTTTGTAGAGATCACTTAAGAAACTTGGACTAAGGGACAAAGAAGAAACCATTTCCACAACTTATACAAAAAAACAAAATCAAAACTTGCTTTTTAATAAATAAGGCAACTGCTGAAGGAACTAACCTATTCAGCTAGCACAGAGGGGAGCTGGAGACTAAGAAGTTGCAGTTGAAGGAAAAACTGAAAGGGAAAAGGTGTCCCTGGAACACTCTCAATGTGGAAACAGGTCGACAGGAGAGCCACAAAAAATTATGAGAGGGCTGGAGCACCTCTCCTATGAAGAAGGGCTGAAAGGGTTGGGGTTGTTCTGCTTGGAGAAGGGAATGCCCTGGGGTGACCTTATTGCAGCCTTTCGGCACTTAGAGAGGGCCTACAAGAAAGATGGGGCCAGACCTTTTAGTAGGGTCTGCAGTGACAGGACAAGGGGTATGGTTTAAAGTAAAATAGAATCAACTCAGACTAGATATAAAGTTTTTATGATGGGGAGGTAAAACAAAAAAACAGATTTCTCAGAGAGGTGGTGGATGCCACATCCCTTGAAACATTCAAAGTCAGGTTGGTCTGGCCTCTGAGCAACCTGATCTGGTTGAAGATGTCCCTGCTTACTGCAGGGGGTTTGGAGTAGGCAACTAACCTTTAAAGGACCCTTCCAAACCAAAATATTCTATGATTCTATGATAATGCTCTTATTCACTTTGTTACTTATGTAAATGAAATTAAAAGTGCCAGAGAAGTAACTGGATCAAATTAGAAATAGTTAGTTTATAACTGATTTTTTTATCATACCTGAAAAAATGATTTTTGTATTTGACTAGAATTTTGTCCTAAATATCATCAACTAAGTAAATTACAACTTGTAATCTTGCAAAAGATTACACTCCTCACAAATTCATGTCATATACTCCACTATGCAGTAAAATTATTTATTAGAGTTCTAAAAAACTGGTAGAATAAAAATGCTCATGACGTGTCTTGCTGTTCACTGAGTGACACCTTCTATCAGTTAAGCAAGGAGTGTGGAAACCTACTGAGGTCCTGCTCCCTCAGGACCTTTTGTCATGGACCAAGGGCGCAAAGGCAAATCCACTCAGAATCCACTGCTCCGGTTCAGCAGGGCGTTCACTCCCTCACTTCCCATGGGTATAAACTGCTGGATGAAGTACAAGGAGAGCGGAAGTCGTGCGCACACCCACTCAGATGGCAAACACTGCGTTGCTTTCAAAATCGAGCAACACATTTCTTGCTATTCAGCAATGCCAAATCTCCTTGTGCCCTTCATCACTTTTTGTTCAGTTTATCTCAAGAAGCACTTCACAATTACAGACACTCTCTTCCAAATGGGCTTCCAGCCATATCTGAAGTTGGCTGGAGGTGTATATTAATTTTTTTTTTCCATTTCACAAAAAGAAATAAAATACACCTGGCCAGGAATGCTCTTAATGTTTCTCCCAATAAATCTTTCCACATCCTCTGTTGGTTACTGGATTTGGTACACATTCCTTTGCATTAATAAATTATTCAAGTTTTTGAACATAAAAGGAAGCAAGAGAAAGAAATTTAACTTTCACGGGAGAGATTGAAAGTGACACCGTAAGATTCCTTTAAACTGAAAAAAGCCTTTTCTGAAGCTAAACCTAAGGCTTTAGTGCTAATTTCCATGCTCTGTAGGAAAGACATGCAAAAAATTACAATATTTGGAAGGCAGGCAATGTGGCAGAGTAATGTGTACAGAAATCTGCATGCAGAAGTGGTCTAAAAACCACTGAAACTGACTGCTGAAGAGATATTGGTTCAAAAAAAGAAACATAGTAAGTAAGCAGCACAAATTAGAACTGCAAGCTTTACAGTTACTTCACTTCTAAGAATCCAATTATTAATACTACAATTATGACTCTTCAGGAAACCTACTGGTCCCTGTGTAGGACTGGTCACTGTAAGTCTGTTTTTTGGAAATAACCAGGGGTGTTTTTCTTCAAGGGAATACACATCACCTCATTTAGGATAACAAATGTAATAGAAAATATATTCTTATTCTTAGTACAATTACAGTTGATGGTTTAACTGCCTCGTGAAGTATATACTGAGGATTTCAATAAGGCAATCTTTTAAAATATTTATCATAGGGGTTACTAATTTTAGATTTATGCTGATGCTCCTTCCCAGTAACATTATCCCATTCTGATCTCAGGGTCACCTGTTCACTGAAGAGTGTCCAGCCCCTGGGCCCAGGAGACAGCCTCTGAGTGCAGGAGAAATCAGAGCCACAGAGGTCAAATATGTGCTGACTTTAAATTGCTTTACTGTCACAGCCACAGTCGTACTGGAAGGAGGTAGTAAATAACACGATGAACTGCACTCCTCCAGGAGTTTCAGTTTGTATATCCTGTATCTTTTTGAGAATCAAAACTCACTCTTATGATAGGAATCATTATTGTAGAATCTGATGGTCACTCTCTGGGCATAATTTAAAGCTTTTGTTGATCCTTTCTAGTCACTATCACAACCCCCCTCCCCCACCCCCCAAAAAACCCAGAAAAAGACATTTTAGCAACTGAAACGTAATGCATTTTTCAAAGTGTAGGCACAACACTGACTGATGCAACAGCTACATTATATCTTTGGTATTCTTTCCCTCTTCCAGGTCCTGCTAGGACTTTATTTCATTTCAGACCATTACTCTGCCTGTAAGCAGGTATTTTCAATGTAATTTGAACATCAGCAGTTTTTCTAAAGAATATTGAAATGAAATAAAATGACAGAATTAAACAACAACCCAGGAAAGGGAAAAAATCCTCTGGGTCTTTATTAATTTAAAGTTAAACAAGTGAACACTTCAAGTCCCCTGGCTATACCCTTTAAACACCCATGTTTTAGACACTGCAATAACTGCAATGTTATTTCTGGCAACAATGCTGATTACAGCTGATAGTGCCTACAGGGAAGCTTCAATAAGGATGCCAGGACAAACTTAATCTACCACACCTAACTACATTGCACATACAGGCCTCCAAACTTCTTTTATATTCAGTGCTATAGCACCAAGTCTTTCAAAAATCTCATTATTAGTTGCCGGAAGTCAAATAATCAAGCAGAACCGTGTCTTCACATGTTTAATTGCGTGATGTGTTTGCCTATATTGTAACCACGGTAACACCCCAGATGTCAGAACAGGAGGATCAATACAAAGCCTCACGCAGCGCACAGGAGCTTTCGCACGTTGCTGCTCGGTGCCGCAAGCTCCAAGCACAGAACGCCCTTCGGCACAACACTCAGTGAGTGCACAGCCCTGCACACCCTGGACGGATCCAATGGGAATAGTTCTCTTCCTCATTAACAAAATCCTTAAAAAAGACTGTGACCTTTAAAGAAGACTTGGAGGCAGTAATGACTTTAATGGATTAATTATTGAAGTTCCACATGATCAACTGGTGTGCCATGAATTCCCCCCAAACCATTGTGATATTCACTGTCTATTCATTTCATCCAGTTGATTTAAATGATTCTCCTGTAAAAAGAAAAACCAATCCACCCAAACATTTCTTGGCCATTAATAAATAGAATTTTTTAGTGTTTGAACAGATTATTAACTACATTTATGAGCTAAAACCAAAACTTTTATCACTTTATATTTATATACTTTGGAAAAGAAAATACTCAGAAACACTGCCAAATTTATAAACCATAAAATCCACATGACAGCACTTTGATTCCAAAATAAAATATCCACTTTGTCTGTTATTAAATAGTAAAAATATTCCAATGTACCCATATTGTGTGATGCCTGTAACTCATACTCAAAATTTAGAGTTTCTGACTGTAGGGTTGTCTGGTCTGCAGACTTAGACTGGGAATAGATACAGGGACAGAGCTAAAGTTGTGTTTGGAATATGCAATCTGGTATTTTACAAATGTGCATTTCTTTAAGAAACTGTGAGGATATCTGAAAATTTACTGACATTTCCCTTACGATTCATTTCCTTGCTTCAATGTGTTTAAGATTTATTTTTTCCCCCAACTGGAACTTCACATATTTGCATTTCAATTTACATACGTACTAGTTCAGTTTAAGAAGAGCTTGAAAAACACACCTACCCTTTTTAGCTCAAAAAAAGAAAGCCTCTGCAGGTGTTACCTCTGTCTTGTACTGCCGAAAGCATAAAACTGCTGTGTTCCATGATTTGCACTCTGTCTTGCTGCAATACTATTTGACATTCCATTTAATAAAGTTTTCTAAAATTAATAGAACTGTACAGTCCTGATTATATGGCTGACAGAAAGTCTGAAAACAGGATTTAAAGACGCTGCTAAACTTAGGCAAGATCAGTATTAGCATGGTTATGTTTGTACCAGAAACAGAAAGAGGGCCGGAGCATGCGCTGGCATGCCAGCATGCTCCTGCCCTTGCTGTTCCATTGTAAGCCTGCTCCCTGGCACAGTTTTGGCTCCTGACAGCTAACATGTTTCCAGACAATGGCTGGGCATGGTTCAGGGGACAGCACAGGCCAAGGAATGCTCCCAAGGGACAGGCTGAATGAGGCCATCCTCTTTTGGGAAGCAAGAACATAGCCATACGGAGTGAGGCATGCTGTGCCTTTTAGCCCTAGGACAAGAAAACCACCCCTGGCCTGTTGTTACTTACCACTGTGGATACAGCCTACGTACCACTGGGAAGTGACACTTGAACCTTTCTCTCCCTACCAGATGCATCAATACATAGAACCACAATCAAATAGTGTCCCCCAGACTGGGGCACAAATCCCATGCTGCTACCACATAAGCACAGTCAATAATAAAAGCAAAGATTAACTACTCTGTGGACACCTTTCCCACCAAAACGGAGAAGGACAGAGGGATGAACCACACTAGAAGACAGTAATTGTGCTGCACTGCACATTCCTGCCACCTTATGGAAAAAGGCTAGAGCCAGCAGAAGGAACTCATGCCCACTGCTCCTTTTCACAGGGTAGATTTGGGTGCACACCAGGTACACCAGGAGAGAGGGGCAGAAGAGAAGAGTGCTGAAACGGCCTCTGTTCTGGCAAGCATTTTGCAAAAGACTATGCTGGCAGTACAAGAGGAGCTGCTGCTAATTTAAAACTCCACAGAATGCTGCAATTCATACAAATGCTGTACCAGGTCACTCCAAAACGCACCTGACATCACATACTGACTGTTTTATTTGCACTCAGAGAAACTGAGTGGAGAATCTAGCCTCAAAAACCTCAATACTTGAAATTTGCTTCTTCAATTAATACTTTTAACTCAAACAGTTGTTCTGAAGAGGGACTGAGGTTCTTCCACTAGCAGAAATCAATGATCTAACATAGTTTCTTGTTTAATCACACCATAAGGAATTCATCAGTAGTTCACAAAGAAGCATTTTTTTCCCCTTCAAGATATGTACTGGCATGCATCAACATTTAAAGCAACCTCCATTTCTGTAACAGTACAAATTAATCTGAAGTCTCCCTTCTTCTTAAAATGCTTCCACATCACATTTTTTAATCCATGTGCCAAAGGATCTATTGATAAGTGTCATCTGATACATAATATCAATGCAAAAATTTATCTCAATAGGAAGATAGCTATGCAGATCATTCTAAAAGATAAGAAAAGTATTTCTATGAATATTTTTTGGTTTCCTTTCAAGTAATACATAAGTAATTAAGGTAGCAATTGAGTTCAGATAGTAGCTGGGTTCAAAATTACTCGAGCAGGTTCATAATTGAACCTCTGTACACACAGCCTTTGTTTCTGAACTAAGAAAATGCAATCGATTTTTCATTAGTGGCTAGTCCTCAAAATAGAAATAGTTTTTAAATCTATATACTGAGGATGCAATGAGGACTGAAAAAAAGTGATGTGGCACTGGAAGAACCAAGCTGTCACTGTGCTAATGTAATTTAGCAGACCACTTAATTAGTGAACTCTGATACATATGAGTTATTTCCCTGCAGTTAAATGGTCATACATTCATGTTAATCAACCCAAACCTGGATAAATTGTGCATAAATACATGAAACTCTACTGTAACTCTCTCTCATACTTTCGATCAGCCATGCTTCTTATAGTTTATGCAAAGAAAATGGAGATCCATCAACATTTAAAATGACTGTGTGAATATACTGAGAAGAAACAAATATTTTAAATCTTCTGGAGACTGTGAGGATTAAGTCTCTAGTGCTTTTGCTTTTATCTTTTCATGTAAGCTTCACAGATTTAAATCTGAAGGTAAATGTCATTCTTTTGTTTAAAAAAGTCCACCAAAACAGCACAAACAAACAAAAACTCAAATAGGACTCTATTCTCTAGTATGATCAGAATAGACAGATTTACCCTAAATCAGCAGGTTTAAAACATCTCCATTATCTACATGTTCTACAGCATGTAGGTGACCAGGGTTCAGTTCCCTTCTTCAGTTCTCCAAATCTTTTTCCCCCCTGTAAAAAACACTGCTAAGTGTCATCATGCCAAATGATCAATAAAAATTCCTGGACCAAAAGAATTCTCTGAAGAGTTTGTTATGAAGAACACTTTCAGCACATTCAATCACTCCAGCTTAAGCAAGGGTTTTCATTCAGCATTTACCACTATCTGATTGAAGCTCTCGGCAAGAGTGAGTATGCCAGCAGTGACATCCTAATGCCTGTCAACCATCTTGCCCCCTAAGTTGCTCCAAAAGCTACCTAATGCTTGAGCTAGCAGCCAGTTCTGCCACGTGTATGGGACTGGTACAAAAGTGCTGGCAGAAATAGGCCATTTAACAGATGTGGTTGCCTGCAAAACTATATTATGTGTTTGAGGTTTCTTAGTGGTGGTCTCCTAATACAGTATGTTACCAAATAATTCTATGGTATGAAATGTATTCATGTTAATATATGTTACTGTGCTACCTAGAGGCTCTACGAGGTATCGCTCTGGTAACCTTGCAAAAAACACCTTAAAAACTTGTAAGAGTTTTTAAGGGGAAGGAAAAAATTATTTTTGTCATCAATACAGGAAAACTGAAATGCTCCTGAGGCACAGGAACCTTGCTTTCTGCTCTGACAACCTGCATTCTGAGACCTGCTGAAAATCTGAGATTTATCTGAAGTCAGCTGAAGCTGTAGCAAGTCATTCCTCTGTTTTCAGAAAGATGTGGATCAATCAGATAGCACTAAAAAATTCAAGTGGAAGTGGGATTTAAGCCTTCCACACAGCAGCAGCATATAGAACCACAGAATCACAGAATATCCTGAGTTGGAAGGGATCCAAAAGGATCATTGAAGTCCCAACTGCTGGGCCTGCACAGAACAGCCCCAAAAACCACACCATGTGCCTGAGAACATTTTCCAAACACTTCTTGAACTCTGTCGGGCTTGGTGCTATGACCACTTCCCTGAGGAGCCTGTTCCAGTGCCCAACCACCCTCTGGGTGAAGAACTTTTTTCCTGATATCCAACCTAAACCTCCCCTGACACAGCTTCAGGCCATTTCCTTGGGTCCTGCCACCGGTCACCAGAGAGAAGAGATCTGTGCCTGCCCCTGCGCCTCCCCTCGTGAGGATGTTATAATAGCATTTCCCTCAGTGTGTTTGTGTGGAAGATTCTCTGCTGTCTGTTCCACTGTGAGAGTCTATCAATATTTTGAGGGGCTGCAGCACTAAGTTTTGCAGCTAGCCAGGAATACAGAGCAAACCCACCACACACACAGACGCAGAAAAAATGGGTTAAGAGGTACTGGCCTCCTGCAAAACACAACACCCCAATCATGCAAATAATTTACAGACTGCTTCAGTTCTCCAGGCACCAAGGAAAGATAGAGCAGCTAGGTATGACTGCATTTGACACATGGGGCTAGTAGCAGAGGAAAAGCAGTTCAGCACAGTTTAGCTGGTTTTCTCCTATTATAAACAGAGAAATGCAGCACTTTCAAGCTCCATTTCATTTGCTGACTGGTGTTTTAGCCCTAGCTGGCAATAAGAAGCAAGGCAAAAATGAGTATGTAGAGAAGACAGAAGTGATGGGAGAGCAAGTCAGAGGAGGGAAAAGGAAAAAGAGTTAAAAGTTTAAGTACACAACTATTTCAACCCTGAAAAGATAAAGATCAGGTGAGATTATAAGAATGTCAGAGGCTCTTTCTGATAGGTAAACTGTGTCATCTACTGCAGGTGAAATAATTTTAAAAAATCTTCAAAAAACAATATAGAACATTTCTACCCAGTTAGATCTGGGGTCATCAGTGTAACTGTATTACAAAAGAAAATAATAAATTACAAAAAAATTCAAAAATCTACCTAATGGGGACAGAGGAAACAATCAACACTTCTTCAATAAACTTCCAGAACAAGCAAAAAGTACATATTAATGGTATACTTAACACAGTATATTTCAATATTAGAGGTTTTTCCTTTCTATACCATATTGCATTGACAACATAGATTGGTTGTGTTACTTTTCAAGAAAAAAATGAACACAGTAGTTCACAATCATCTAAGTTGCTAATATGTGGTACAAGGTGGTAAGAATGTGCAGTACAAGACATGAAATGCTTTAGCTATCCCAGGTTACAGAATTTTGCATACAGATATGCTGCAGCAGTTTCATATACTTTGTGACATACAATTTGTGATTGTGACTACCAGTGTTATATAAAAAGACTGGGCAACTTTAAATTAGTGACTGTAACAAAATGATAAGGTTTTTGGAAAGAATGAGTGATGCTTTTGAATCTCCTGGAGGATGCTAAAAATCAGTGCAGAGGAAATGTGAGCATTTTTTTCCTTTCTTCCAGTCTAAAGCAAAGTTTTCTTTCCTTCTATATGTGCTAACTTCATATGTAATATTAAGCATAATAGACATCCAGATCTCCAAAATAAGAAGAGGCATGTGTCCATTTGCTTAAATGGACACATGCCAACATTCAGTCATTAAAATCTTCATTATACAACTCCTACAGACTGTGAATAATCTGAAATACAAGCACACGGCTGCAGTAACTAATTGATTGGAAACATTACTTTTGATTACAGATAATTTATTTGAGATGGTTCAGAGGAAAAACTGTATGGCCTTCTAAAAAACAAAATTAAAAAATTCTCCTTTGGGGAAAGAAGTAAACAAAACCCAAGAGATACTGAGGGACAAAGTATGCGTAGACATGTGCTGGGCTATTGTTCACATCCAGCCTTGTGGCTTCTAAACTTTTAGGATGATAAAATCAGTTCAGTGGGGTAAAGGCCACATTCCAGTCTTGGTTACAGAAATACAAACCAAAGTAATGACAGTATTACAAGCCTGGTTATTTTGCAGTTGCAGAGACTGAATTTCAACTTTAAACTCTGTGTTTTGCTACAGGAGATCTAATACGTAACTGGTTTTAATCTGTTCTCTCAAAATTTCAAAAGCAGCTTTAAAGTGACTCAAATGTCAGTGTTTTGGGCAGTGAGACACAGGGCGAGGGAGCGGCTGTCCAGAAGCTCATTGTTAGTCATTTGATATCACAGATTTCCCTAATGTGATACTCTTAATTGAATCTAGCTAGCTGCATGCAAAGTGGCTCTCAAGTTGCATTATCTCATCATTCTGTGAGGAGGGACTGATTGCAGAATAAATGACAAAAACTTTGCGTGTAAGTTACACACTGAAATTTGAAAACATCCTTGAATCACACCTGAATGTCCATCCTACAGCTTTCATCTTATCACTCAGATTCTACATCTCTGACGACATCTCTGTGATGTTAAGGCATAGTTGATGTCCATCTCTGTCTTTTCCTGTCTACAGCTGAGGCTCTACAGCCTACTGTAACACAAAAATATAAATTCCTTGCAATTCGAGACTTTCATGTAAGGCCAAGCTAGTTTACATTTAACAAAAGAACTCAAACCAAACAAAAAAAAACCCAAAAAAAACAAACAAAAAAACCCCAACAACAACGAAAAACCCAACACAGACTGATGAAAAAGCATCCAGACATGAGACAAAAGGTTACAAGGACAGGAGGTGACATCTCTCCTTGGAGAGTAAGAGGAGAGGTGTCAGCAGGGATAAAACAAGTTACAACAGAATTTAGTAATAAGATTTATTCCCTTTGTCTCTCACACCAATATTAGATTTTAACACATCAATTTCGCAGTAATTCTGATTGTTCTTAACATTCTTTTGCACAAAACACAAACTTGTTCCCAGCTCTAAAGCAGTCTTCACACAGTGAATAATAATAAGCAGAAAAGGAACTTAAATTTCTTAAAAGCATGAATTCCATGAGCAAAGTACCTCTAAGCACAGGTATGCTCAAATGCACTCAAAACTGCTGCTAATGGAGAAAGCACGTTTGTACTCTATTGTCTCCCTTCAGGTATTTTGCCTATACAATGTTCACCTACTCCCTTAAGACTGGACAGTTTATCTGACCAGCACTCTTGGACATGAACTGAATGAATCCCTACTCAGTAGGTACAAGGAAATAATAATAATTTTCTGAAAATGTTGATCCAAACTCTCAATTTCTCTATTCTTTATTTCTTTGTCATCCTTAGTCCATAGTCTAAAGTCAATGCAAACAGAGCATCTGTCCTTCCTAAAGTTTTTAGCTAAGCAATGGTGGGAGCATGTGAATTTTGAATCATTAATCCTAGAGGAAGGATGAATCTTAAAATCTGGTGTGAGCAGATGTTCAGAAATCAGCAGTGAACGGTCTGCACCTAATCCAACAGATGGGGCACGAAAGTATAAAAACACACCAGGAAACCACCACGGTAAAGTGTTCTGTTTTCACTAAGTAGCCAAGAGGAATGGCAAGCACCAGACACTCCGTGTCTTCCCATGGAAGTGTGGATGGAAGTAAGGCCATTTGCACTCTGCAACTCCCTGAGAGGAGGTTGTAGCTAGGTGGGGGTCGGACTTTTCTCCCAGGCAACAAGCTACAGGACAAAGAGGAAATGGCCTCAAGTTGCATCAGGGGAGGTTCAGGTTGAATATTAGAAAAAAATTTTTCACTGAAACAATGGTAAAGCATTAGAACAGGCTACCCAGGGAAGTGGTAGAGTCAGCATCCCTGGAAGTGTACAAAAAATTAGTAGACAAGGCACTTTGCAATATGATTTAGTGGGCACGGTGATACTCTATCAAAGGTTGGACTTGATAATCGTGGAGGTCTTTTCCAACCTTAATGCTCCTGCTGTGATGGCTGTTCTGAGTCTGACCCCCCTCCACTGTTAAATCAAATGGAGGAATCTCTCCTGCCACTAGCTACTGATTAAACCATGGCATAGCTGGAGGGGAAACAGCCAGTTTCCAAAAAAACCCTTTGAGTAAAGCCCAGTGATAGGAGAGCAGACAAGAGCACATAACTTGCCTTGTAGCAAAACCCTGGCAAACAGATAAAGCAGTTAGTAGCATTCCTCAGGCTTCAGCACTAAATCCTTATCCTTAAACTCAAAATGTATGAACCTTATGGTTGTAAGAGGACCCATGTGCTTGCTTTTAGATTCTAGTTTTCTCTTAGGCTATGAGGGTCCAGCTACACCACAAAGATAGAGCTCACAGATGTTCTCTTACATAAAAATCAGGGTTTGCCAAGACAGGCTTCTCTCTCTTTCTGCCAACAAGTATCAGCCCAAATCATGTAACACAATAGCCTGTCTATATACAAACAAAGACACTCAAAATGAAAATATATCCAAGTGATAAAACTCTTGTAAAATACCAAAAAATTGTGCTTTTAGAAGAAAGGCTATTTTAAAGCTTTAAAAAGAAACAGAAAGAAATAGAATTTTAAAAAAATTTAAAAAAGGAATGAGACCTGCTTTAGCAGATGGATTGATTTTACTCTATAATTAAGATATTTTAATAAAAATAAGGCATATGAAATATTTTGTTAGCTATGAACACATCTGTTTTTATGAGATTAGCATTCAGTGTTGAGGCTATTCTTCAGGTATGTTGTATCTTGAGCTGCAGAACAGAAGAGACTATGTTTTACAGCCTTTAACACTTTCAATTAAATTGTTACCAAAGTTTCCTTTCAAAAATCCCAAAACCATCTTGTGCCTTCTTGCAACTTAAAATATGTCTGTGACTGGCTGCACAGGTAAGCTTGGTTCTCCCTAGTACCTTCTGTAATAGGCATTTGATTAAGAAATTATTTATGGCAGTTTCCAAGGGCATGATCAAACATGACATGTAAGAGTTTATCACATCACTCAGCCCACACTTTAAAATTTGGGTCATCTAAAGCTAACTGAAATCCATGGGCTGAACAAGTGACCAATGTTATTTCTATGGTGATGGATGGCACTAGCATTTTCCAAAGGAAAATGATTGCCATTTTTCCAAAATAGTAAGGTAGAAGAGGTGATATTGTAGACTGTCTGGTAGACTGCCTGCATGTGAAATGGTTTTGGCTTTCACCTTTCCCTACAAAAATTGAACATTCATCTAAATTACGGTTGCCAATATTTAGAAGTGATGGAGGAATCATGATAATCATGATACTTGTATAATTCACTTGCAAAATGTCTAAAGTATTTTAAAATATGCTAATTTTGAACAATATTTAAAACAAACTGAAGAATAATTTAGAGGATTTAACAAAATTGTTGGATTATTCTCTGAATATAACAGTCAAAAATGAAAACAAACAAAACACTAAGTAGCTTCCGCTTTCATAGCAACAATTTGACAGAAACCAACCATTACAGACGCTGGACGTAATACTGCCCAGGAATTTTAAATTGATTTTAAAAAGTCAGTACTTTTTTTCTAGAAACTGTATTATAATGACAACATCTATGTTTAAGGGAAACGTAGTAGCTTATTTTTGTGGAGTTCTGGTCTTGGTATCCACAGCTACCAAGGAAATAATAGTCATGAAATGGTCAGTTAGTCAGGTGGGAACACTAGATGGCATAGATATGAATCCCAGCACTCATCATGTGAGCTCAGTTATGAAAGCTTGCAGAGCTATTATGTCATAGATTTGTTTGGTAAAAAAGGAAAGAAATGTAGCTCTGTTTAAGCCTTATCCAGAATTAAAAACCAGTTCTGCTGTTCAAATAATTTAGGTGTTAGTTTCAACTAGAAAGGACGACTTTTACTCTTTCTCTGACTTTGACTCATTTTTATTTTTTTTCCTTCCAGCTTCAGTATTTGCTTCCAAGTTCACAGCTGCGTTTAGAAGTGCACATATCTTTTTACATGGGCACCAATTTCACATTGTTCATCTCCTCAGCCTGTATTGATTAGATGAATGTGTGGTTTAGCTTTTCATGGATAGGCTTTTAAAGTTTCCTCCGGACAAAAGAAGTAATCTCTGACTCCATTTCCACTAATTCCTCTCTTGATTCACTATCTCTTTTGTCTTCAGCAAACTGTATTCCCTTGTGCCTGCTCTTGGCCTCAGCTTTTACCCTGCATGTTCTGCTTCCATAAATCTGCTGCCTATTCAGTCAGCAGAATTATGTCTGCAGTGTGCCACAGCCTCGTCTCTTGACACTCCCAGTTGTCCTCAGTCACAATGTCCCCTTCACAATAACTACTGAGATTAACTTTCCATTCTTTACTTGAAGCTTACCTGGCAAGAACTTTTGCATTAACTTCTGCTGCTTAATACCCTTTTATATGCTCAAAATGAGATCCCAGTCTCCCAGTCAGGCAAATCTAACAGCCTACACGTTGCCTTCAAGGTCCATTAGGAAAAAAACACAGGCTGTCTTGTGCTTGAGATTGTCTGTGGACTTGTTCCAGTCCAAAGGTAGGACTTAAAAATCCTTTCTCAGTTACTGCTTTTTGATTATTTCCCACTGGTTTCTGCATACCCTTTCCTGTAACTAGATCAGCCACTAGCAGAAAGGATTTCCTGAATTGTTTAGCCTAAACTTCATTTGAAAAAATTAGTCTTGTGTTCATGCCTCATTGATTTTACTCTTCTTATAACATTAATGGTCCAGGACATATTTTTACAATATATAAACTAGACAATATTATGGAAACATGTAGTAGAAAAAAACTTCCTTTCTTCCATTTCCCTGAAATTTTTGAAACTTTTTTACAAATCTTTGCTCTCTTACCAATATCCTGGAAAACATAAGCAATGGGTTCCAAAATCTACACTTTCAAGACACAGGTCTCACTTTTATAGAGAGAGTCATTAAGTCCAAACTCACTACTGAAATCCTTTATACTTGGAATATATATGCCAAGAATATTATTCTTACTGAGAGTAAACTGACTTGTTTTTCTTTTTAATTTTTTCAATTTTTTCAACATAGTTTTATAGGATTCTAATACTAGGATGGATATTTGAAGTGTCAATTTTAATTTTTGTGTATTTCTTTATGACCAATCTCAAAGCCTTATGAATATACACCAGAATTAATTTTTTCAAACAAACTCAAAAATTAAAAATGCCATTGTATAAAATGGTAAAAATATCAGGGGCATTATAATTTTGCAACGACATTTAAAATGATTAATCAGGAAATCTTTAAACATCAACTTAAATATCAGAAAAAACATAGTTTAACATTCAGAGCTATTTATAAAATAAACTGTAATTATGCCAAAAATTTTCTTTCTCAAAACTTTCCTAAATTCATTGCACATCATAAGGTTGTATTTAGGGAATTAATAAATTTAAAAAGCATTGCATATGAATCCTTGTTTCTGCAACCACCATCATATTAAGCAAATAAATCACAGAATCATCAAGGTTGGAAGAGACCTTCAAGTCCAGCAACCCAGCCCCACCATAATCACCCCTAAGCCATATCCCCCAAGTTCCACATCCAGACACCTCTTCAACACTTCCAGAGACAGTGACTCCACCATCTCCCTGGGCAACTTACTCCAATGCCTGACCACTCTTTCAGTGAAACATTTTCTTTTCTAATACTCAAATATGTGGCAACCAAATTCATATTCTGCAGTCAGTAAACACCAGGAGCTCTAAAGCCAAATCAGTCAGTAAAAACAATCCTCTATTGTGCTTAACTGATAATATTCTGAGAAAGCTGCCATGGATCCCAGGCAATTCTCTGGGTCCTTGTGTTGGCCACTGTGATGTTATATTCTGCTTTGACTTTAGTATGTGCTTAAAGGAACCAAAACTGTATTTACACAATAGATAATACATAAACTGTAATAAGTTATGACAAGCATTGTATTTCAAAACAATTATAATTTGCCTCTAGTAGATTTATAAGGCATGAGACTAACTACCTATTGAGTTTTACCACCCAAGAAGTACTGTTTTGGACTAAAATGCCTGGATTATATTACTGATATAAAATGGAAAATAAACTTCAAAAAAACAAAAACAAGCAATAGACTGATTTGTGAATGATGTCATTGCACACCAGCTCCAGGACATCAATTTTATCAAATAGCCTGAAGCTATTTATAACAGCAATTGCTATCAGTTAATTTTCGGTTTCTTAAAGTGTTAAGCAAAGAGAAATACAGTTCAGATGAAAAGAACTAGAAAAGTCTCATAAGCAGCATTACAAAGCAGAACTATTGCATGATTGTGAGATTCTGTAAGCACCCACTGTTTACAGTTCATGCACTAATAGGATCTGAATTGATAACTTAGAACCTGAAAATAAGATTTTTATAAAGTTCAGATTTACAGAATAGTGCTCATTCATGACCAAACGGTCAAAATTCAAGAAGCTTAGTTGCATGTATTCATTAAAAAAGACAGTCCATGAATCCTTGTATTTAAGTCAGGTAATTCAAACTGCTGTGTCACCTGCAATTGCATTTAAGGTTTGTTACCTGTGGAATCTTCTAAAGTTTATTTTGGAATCAGTTCCTTCTCTTGAAAGAACTGCAAAAACACAAAAAAAGCATCACAAATCACCAGAACAGATTAGTTAGCTACTGCAGAGGTTGCCAGTCCCACCTTTTGTAGAGACACACATCCAAGATTCATCATCAACAGATCATCAAGACTTGGTTTCATCTATTTCACTGGAAGAAACCAAGTCCCAGCAGAGGCTGTTGGCAATAACAAACTCACTCAGCCTTACAGTGGGTAGATATGTACTTTCTGACATCACACATAACAAACATCATGTACTTCAGGTGCAATAACTGCGGATGGCTTCTGGACAGTGCATTGCAAGGTTCTGGCGGCATCCCAAGAACAGCAACTTTCTTGGAAAGCTGTGAATATGTCTGATATGAATTGCTCATTTGTCACAAATATATCCACAGTGTACTTAATCTAGGATTCCAAATCTTATTGGTTTTAAGACAAAGCATTATTGACAAGTATCTCTACCTCAAAAATATTTTAAAAAATTAGTCTTCATGAAACATGTAAAATGCATACCTTTTGTTTCTACTGTAAAAAATTTCAACCTCGTCTTCAAGTACCAGCCATCAGAAGGAGAAATCAGCATGAATAATGTGTTCACCCAAAGTACATTTTGTTCACCACTTCTACTACCTGTCTATTGTTTTCTCTCTTTGCCAAATTCTGCTTTTCAACTGTGGCTTCAGATATCACATGAAAAGTAAAGAATGAAAACCAGAAGGTAGAACACCACTGTGAAGCTTAAATGAGAAAACTATAGAATTCAATTACATACATAAAAGTAAAAGTAGGAATCAGATTCTAAAGGCAATATAAAAAAGGTGAGAAATCTGGCTTGTATACGGGTCAGAGGTACTCTTTCATATTTTATTTAATGTGAAAGGATCTGAAACTAACAGTGAACTACAGCTTTATGGGGTAAATGTATTAACAGTGACTGAATGACAGCAGAATTTACCAATAAGGATAATACAATGTTCATGTGATTATTCATAAAACAGGTTAATAGATAAATTGATTTATAGTAAGAATAAACTCAACTTTGGAATACAGATCAGCTTTATTTCATAAGAATTAATTTCTCAATTTTTATTACATGCCCAAGAACAGAATAGTTTGCAACAGTATTTAGGAGAGAAGGCAAACTGGACAGTTAAAGGATTAACACTGAGTTGATACAACTCATAAATAATCCCTAACAAACCTATGTAATAATTTGATCTGACATATATGGAAAATGCTTTAGAAGAAAGGTTTTTTTAAATATCCTTCTGTATAACATAAGCAGTTCTGAGTGCTTATAGGGATGAAAGAGCGATGTAGCTACAAAAGCTTTCTTCAAAATCAGACAACCAGATTGACACAATCCACAAGAAAGTCAGAATTACAAAACCAGGCAATGGGAGAACAGCTCTTACCATAGTTAATAAAATTCACTGCTACATCAGATGACAGAATCCAAAAATATATGAGACTTAGACACAGATTTACAGAAAAACTTCATGGTTTTCAATAGGTCTTGGACAGAAAAAGCTGCATGAGTCCAGAAGTATACCTTTCAAAATCCAAGGACACCTGTAAGTCAAGTAGTTCATGTGTTTGACACTGTGATCCTGATACACTCTGCTTTTAGAAGAGCCAACTGCTAAACACAGAATCACTACACCTAAAATCAACTCAAATTCTGTATACTAAGTTGTCTGACTTACTCTACTCTAACACTACCTGCAATAAAATGGATGGCTAAATCAGGAACCTTTTCCCCCTCATGCCCTTTTAAAGATATAAATGAACCTCTGCTTTCTTATAAAGTGATTCAGATCAGGAGCTTAACACCTACAACTTATTTAGATATAATAGCTGGATGTAATAATCAAATTATCCACAATATGAAAAGGATTTTTTTTTTTTAAGATTCCATAGAGATTTTTGAATTTGTTACAAAATCTCATCTAGCAGAGAAAAATTCTTGTGTGGAAGAGGGCATTTTAAAAAAATCTGTTCTAAAGGCACATATAACCTGATATATACATAAGCAGCAAAACACCAAACTAAGTCCCACAGATTCTTATTTTTCATAAATGCTGCACTTTGTCTGTTGTGATAAAAGATAACTTAAGAAATTATTAATTCAATAATCACTGAAAATAAAAGCTATATTATAAAAGCTATTGTTTCATCATAAAAATTTATGTAATTCTGTGCCTGCATTAGGAATCACTCATGAACAGAAAATTACAATAGAACTTGGTAGATTTAAATTGCCATAAATGATACCCAAGAGGAGGCTGGAGTTTGTTTAAATTGTACTTCAGAGTGGTTGCTATAGCTCCTCATTAAAACAAGCTTGCATTTTCTGCCTGCCTTTCTCTTGCAGGTTTATTTCCAATTTCCCATTTACTGAGTGTCTGTGTAGAAGTTCTACAGGTTAAGTAACATATATTTTCTTAAAGACCTGTGATTGTCTGTCTTCCATTTAATTAATTTCTTCAGAATCTTTGTGTATTATTCAAACATAAGGAAATTCAAATGCCAGGCTACTTGATTCCAAAGATAGTTCAGTGTAGCAAAGAAGGTTCTACAATGCAAAGCATTAAGTTCAAACATACAGTGGTTTAGTTTATATTTTAAAAAATGAGAATTCTTAGAGGAAATGTATTTTTACAATTATATTCTGTTGTGTTATTTTTACAACTTTCATAAACCGTATGTAGAAAATTTTGTAACAGGAAACAGAACTAAATATTTATATCTAATAAGAATTCAGTAGAATTTGAAATATACTGATAACAGAATGGAAATAAAACAAAAATCTTTAAACTGGAAAAAGTTTCCATTCTTCCTTGTGGTCAGTAAAAGTAGTGGCTCTGCACATTAGAAGTCTCCATTTGCAGTATTTACTACACCAATCCCCCAAGATAAAGTAAACTGATTAAACATGAAAATTTAGGAGTCCTAACACCTAACTGAGCATAATCAAGATGAGAAGATCCGTAAGTTTCAGTGAGGGTCAACAGAACATTAATCTCATTTGCATTTGCTAAATGCCTATATTTAATACATGAAAGACAGAGCATATCAGAAAAATGAAACATGCCTGCCAGATACTGTTGCTTAATTCATGGAAGGTATACAGTGAAGCAACAGATAAATGACACATACTGTATGTAACTCACAGATACTGCCACTTCACTTAAAAGTTCATTTTAACAAATGAACAAAAGAGCTCTAAAACTGTCAGCTGCTTGATCTGTAACTGCATGAGTTTATTGAGTCTATTCCCAAGACATACCTATCACACCCATTCAGTTAGGCAAAGACAATTGTTAATGAAGAGATATTTTCTAGTTCAATCTGCTCAAGCCCTGCTACTAATCTGTGTTCTACAGAGCACTTCCAAGTTGCCTGAAGTCAAGTTTTCAAATTGCAGGCAAATACGCTGGAGGAAAGAAACTCCACTCTTCCTGTGCCATACCTTGTTTCCCCATACTTCAAAGTTTGAATTGTTTCTCAGGAAGTATTTTTCACATCCCTTGTCAATTCCAGTTCCATTTGTGCCTTAGCTTTCCTGATTCTATCCTTACACATCCAAACTGTATCCCTGTACGCTGCCAAGGTTACCTTGCTTCCACTGGCTATGCATTTCTTTCCTACTCCTCAGTTTAAGATCCTTGCTCAGATCTCAAGACATCCCTTCCAACCTGAAAAACATTCCTGACAGTGCTGTAACAGGCATCAACCTGTAGTTATAACTGTCAACATTTACCAGAATATGAAGCAAAACTGAGGGCAAAACACCAATACAAAAGCACAATGTACTTTATTATCATACTTTCTAAGCAGCACCATTCTCAGCTCCATAACCCATCTCAGTGCACTAGGGAAATCACTGCACACATATATCCTCACTGCTCTCTTAACAGACCTCTTGCAACTACCTACTTCTCTTATAATTTTTAGAATGTTATTTTGCATAGAGGTGTTTACTCTTCCATGTCATATAAAACACCGTCCTGCTTGCTTAAGTTGGAGTGTGTGTTTCAAAAATGCGGTATTTACAGTGCAAACATGAGTATGGTGGAGATACTGTATGTTGCTGAACAGTCTTCAGTAATTTCATTCTATAATACCACAAAAAGATCTTAAAGTTTTAGCTTTCTGAAATAGTGGGGTAGTGTGCTTACCCTGGGCACAGTAGTATTTTGTAAGGCATATGCACATTGCAGCATTAACTTAATATTCCAGAAGTAAATCTTGGCGTGGCTCAATTTAAAACCTGTATTATACCACTGTAACACAGTTTTCAGTTGATCATGTACTGCTGCAAGAATGGGATCAAGTCTAAAGCCTCAAATTTAGTGCTATGACTTGATGTGTTTTGAAACTCTGAGCAGTGCTATCAAAATCACAGCACATGCAAGTGTTTGGGTTCGATTATAAAGTTAATGTAGATATGGACACACTTCTGTTAAAGCTTCACTCATGGAGTTCAGTCCCCACCATCTGGAGGTTTCAGCAAAACTCTGTTTTAACAGCAAAAAAGTTTAAATGACACTTATGTAGAAGATGTTTAAAAAACACCTGACAGAACACATTATCTGGTTGTTACTAGGTTATTACTGATACTGGCCTGTGTGAGCAATAGTGTGGCCAGCAGGACCAGGGCAGTGTTCATTCCCCTGTACTCAGCACTGGTGAGACCACACCTCAAATCCTGTGTTCAGTTCTGGGCCCCTCCCTACAAGAAAGACATTGAGGTGCTGAAGCATGTCCAGAGAATGGAGCTGGTGAGAAGTCTGGAGCACAAGTCCTCTGAGGAGCAGCTGAGACAGCTGGGGATGTTTAACCTGGAGAAAAGGAGGTTCAGGGGGGGGCCTTATCACTCTCTAAAACTACCTGAGAGGAGGTTGTAGCCAGGTGGGGGTTGGCCTCTTCTCCCAGGTAACCAGTAACAGGACAAGAGGAAATGGCCTCAGGCTGTGCCAAGGGAGGTTCAGGTCGGGCAACAGGAAGAATTTCTTCACAGGAAGGGTTGTCAGGCATTGGAACAGGCTGCCCAGGGATATGGTGGAGTCACCACCCCTGGAGGTCTTCAAGAAACTGCTGGTTGTGGCACTTAGTGCCACGGTCTAGTTGACAAGGCGGTGTTGGGTCACAGGTTGGCTTCAATGATCTTGGAGGTCTTTTCCAACCTGAATGATTCTGAGATTATTCACAGACAAGCCTTACAATTGCTCATCCAACCACCAAGTCGCCAGCTGCCTTGTATATGTTGTGAGATAGATGTTTACACATAAAACACATTCTGAACTCTGAGCATTAGAGTTGACAAGCAGACTGTGTAAAACTGTAAAAAGTTGCTATATTAATACCAGCTATATATTAATACCAGCTGACTTTAAATGTCCCTGCAGACTGTGATAAAATGCTTTTTTGGTAACTGCATTCCCATCACTTCAAATTTTAAAACGTTCTCCAGTTAATGACCAAAATACTACTGAGCAATAACAATGAGTATTGTTTTCACACCCTTTTCATCTTCAGTCTATCAAAGTAAATTGCCATGAAAAAAGCAGATGATGGAAGTCTGTTTCTACCAAGACAAGATCCTTATCTACATAATTTTTTTTTAATTATTAATTGAACTTCATGAAGCATTTCCCACCACAGTTTGTTTGCACTCAATGTTAGGCACACTGTCTGCATTGTCTTCCTCCTAACTACAGTACCAAGCACAATCCTGAATATCCACGAGGCAACTCTGGTCTGTGCAGGCTGCTCATCTCACTGTAAAAGCATATGAACAGCACTAAGATGGAGCCACCAGCTCCACTTAGGATCATGCTGCTCTTGAGTAGACTGCAGAATGATTCAGATTACAACACATGCCCAATGGAGAGTGCTTAGTGAACTTTGGGATATGTCAGGAAGAATTTCTAATTATCAATATTTGAGAAATACTACCTGTTCAGGCCAGCCTGCTCAGAATATTTTCTTTTGATGAGGGACATGAACAAAATAACATCTGGAAGACTTTTATAGCTCCCACCCCTGTTTTAAAAAAAAAAAAAGCTATTGTCTGACTTGATGATTCACGGTTGTAATTTTTCTAGTAACTGTCAACTTTCTGTTGCCAATTATTTAAATATAAAAATAATATATTTGCCTGAGGCAATAAAAAGCAATAAAAATAAGAGTTGGCAGTTACTACTTAGATTATAAAAATCTTGATTCAAAGAGTTCATCCAATTAGTAAAAGAATAAATTGCATAGTGTACCTTTTAGCTAAAGTGTTTAATGCTGTTTTCATTTAGATTGTATTTAAGTCCAATAACATTGAGTGAGAGTGACAGGGATCCATTTTGTGGATCTTGCCATCTGGCACAGGATCCCTTGGAAGAGTCAAGAGAACATCTGTTTAAGCACCAGATGCTCTCAAGGCAGACAGACTGCTTGTGTGAGGGGCACAGAGGCTAAAAGGTCAGTCAGATGGGAGCCTCACTGGGCTGCAAGATGTCTCCTCCCAAGCACAGCCTCTATACTAGCAGCATCCAGGCTTTTTAGGTCTGACTTGAGCAAAACACCCATTCCAGACCACTTCTGCTCCATAACAGTAGCTACAAACATAGAAGCCTAGGGGAAATTTCTGGACATGGGTGGAAAGGTAAGGGAAACAAAGATAATTTAGAGCAAATAATAAAAGTAACAGGTAATTCTGTTGCTGAAGGGAGTAAGGGAAAGCGACAATCGTCGTATTTAGACACGAAGAGAACCACGCAGACACCGTTTTGTCAGGATAGGAGCCAGGGCCAAAAGAGAGAGTAAAAGAGGGAGCAAAAGGGGTCAAAAAGGACCCGGCCTCTTTATTCAGTCAGTTATATATCTTTTTAGAGACAACCATGGATTGGAGGATGGGGTTACCACCTCTCAATGACACTGGTCACACCAAAAGTTTATCCTATTTCTCCACCTTACAAAAAGAATGAAAATTATTAATAAAGATCGGTTGGGTAAACATGGCCTATGTTTACAGAAAATTCGTGAGAAACTCTATTACAGGAATGAAAATATCGAAAGACTGCAAAACTCAGGGCGACAGGCAATATGATTATAAAAAAGATGCTGCTGCTATAGGTGAAAGGAAAAGATAATTTCCTGTACTGGAGAGATGAAAGGAGCAGGGAAGATTGCCTGTCAAGAAAGAAAGGTGAGCAGCTGTTGTAGGGAAAGGAGAGTTGCTGCTGCTTTCCAGTGCAGGAGGGACAGAAAACTGAAACCCAAAGAAACCAGGAAAAGAATATCTCCAGGGATTTCCTAAATTCAGATGCCTTCACTAAGTAGAGCAGTACAGTAAGAGCAGATCAGTGCAATGATGCAGTTGCTGCAATTACACAATACACATTTTGCAGATTTTACTTCAGTCTAGTTCAAATCTGAGGCCTAGATCAAGTGTTTTCACTGCAGCAATTCCAAGGATAGTTATTCCACAAATCTTTGGTTTCCAAAGAGCAGGTATATCAGGTGGATACTCAACGAAGCACTCCTTCACCATCTTTTTGTCTGTCACACATGGTGATGCCAGGTGGCAGAGGCAGTGACACGCATCTCCTTTATAAACCTCACATATGGAGTCAGCCCTTTCTCTTCGTCTTTGTTTCTGCTTTGAGTCTTCCTGTCTTTCCTCACACTGAAGTGCCACCATAAAGCCATCAGGAGCTTTCTGATCCTCCCTCTCCTGCTCTTCCATCCATAGCAGTTACTCTATGAGAATACCCCAGATGAACTGACTTCATGGAGCCACTTGAGTCTGAGGAGAGAATGTTTTGTAGGAGTCTCTAGCACCACTGTTGCTTTGACTCTAGTCGGGTACCAGGTGGAGGAGCCAGAATCTCTGGATGGGACTGCATCTTCCTGAGACATGGGATGAAGCATGGAGGATATGCAGAACTGCAGGATGTAGAGGCTTACAGTCAAAGCCTTCTGCTATGAGTTGGCATTGAGATTTCACCATGTTCATAATAAATTTCAGGTGCCTACAAATTTGTTCAGTTACAGCAGGCAAAGGTATAACCAAGACTTCCGGGGGCATTTTTCAAACCATATTTTTTGAATAGTATATACATAACTATATGGAGAGCATCTTTTCCTCAGGTGAAGCAGTATGATATGATCAAGTCTGGAACCTAGAGGCGTTCACATTACTCATGAATACTCCAGTGGAACTGGTACTAGAGGGACAGTGACCACTGACAGTGACGTCCATGGCAAAGACTCTGAGGTTTTATTAGTCTGTGATGGTACGAGCAGACCACTTCAGCAGTATATTCCACATAGAGCAATACAATATAGCATGATTCCACAGAGGTCCCCTTTGTTATATTAATGTTATAACTTAACAAAAAAAGAAAAAAACAACAACAAAAAAAAGGCAAAACACAATTAACATACTTAACATTTGTCAGCTGTGCTAAGCTACTGCAAAACTAATACCAGAGGATTATTTTGGGAAGATCCACCTGGGGCTCTTCTTTCTATTCTGCTCAAGTATTGAAGCAGCCTGAAAACATTTCTAATTTGACAGCCTAAAGCAGCAACGAATAACTAAAAAACATCTCCAAACACTGTTCTGGTGAATCACAGTATAAAACTAGAATTTTAAAGTAAAAATGTCCAGAAAATATCTAGAACTCTTATGGGAGAAGTTTCTTATTTGTGCAAGTCTTAGCAAATTTGTATATTAATTTTGGGGGCAAAATTTTACTTTGCAATTTCAAAGGAATAAATAGCCCTGCTGTTGCTTTATGTCACTTTTATAATCTTGCTTTAAAATGTTATCATCATCAATAATAAACTTTCCATTGTCTTTCAAAGTGAAAGTTTTACTTTGCTAATGTTAATTTTTATAGTATTATCAACCAACCTGCAAGAACAGCGGGGTTGGTTTTTTTCAGTAAGATATACCAGCATCACTGCAGAACTCAGTTAATTGACACTGAAATTATTTTTCCCTCAGCATCTCAGATGATAATTTGGTCTCCACTGAACATCTTCATCAGTCATTGAGAAAAGCTTTCTGACATGCATATGCAGAGAAATATGGTGAGCAGTCTAGCACAATCATTTTCATCCCTGAGTAGCTGTTGTGAATTCCATTTTTGTAAACAGAAGCATAAAACTGGAGGAAATCTCCACAGCGTTCCTGTGCAAACTCTTGCTCCTGAGCTATCCACAATCACGATACTGAAAAACTGAAGTACCATTACTATGCCAACATGGACCATAACACTAACTAAACCCTGCTTCTCACAGCCAGACAAGCAGACAAACCCTCCATTCTCCTAGGACTCCCAGGTTCCAGGCTTCTACCCAGCCTACTTTAAATTCAGCTTCCTTGAATGTAATTAACCAAACCTCACATTGTTTATATACATATATAAATACTAGAATGAGGTATCAAAATAAATTCCGAAATACCGCATAATTAATTTGCATTCCACAAAGAGAATATGTTTTAAAATAAGTGGTTTTCTTAAACACCATAATTCTGGAATATCAAATGAATGAAATAAATCAAAATCTTGCAAGGTAAAAAAAAAAAACAAAAAAGACAAAACGAAACAAAAAAGAAACCAAACCCCCACCATTCAGCCTAAAAGCTCAGAGTGAGGCAGAATGCTTCCTCTATTCCAAGCTTATGATGGAGAATTCCTCACCACTTTTTCTTTCTCCCAGATCTGATCCTGTATGTTCATTCCTCCCAGATCTTCTTACTAAAGATGACAGAGACTAAGATCTGTATCTCCAGATCTGGCCAGACACAGCATTCCCTAGAATGTGTTCCCCCACACTAAGCATAGCATCAGTAGTCATGTCATCAATCACAGATGCAGAAAAATGAATATAAATATGCTTATTTCTAAACCTGATAGCTTGTTGATACTTGAAAAGAGATAAATCACTCTACAAGTATCTCATAAATAATGTTCACTTACAATGAAAGCATTAATAATTGCAATAGTATGTATGAAGATCTACACAGAAGGCTATTCACCTATCACAGGGTGTGGAAAGAAAAAACTAATAGCATGAACAGTTCAAAAACTCTAAGACACAATAGACTTAAAAGACTTAAAATTCTGTGGGGAGGAAGATGTGGAATCACACTGAAAACTTGTGAAGTGAAGCTGTGAATCCGTACGCATTCCACTCCTCCGCAGATACTGGCCCGGGGCTACCATACGTCTGAAAGAGGGTGTCTGCGTGGAGATTTACGAATTAACTGCACTTCATTTTCAAAAACTGCTATTCATCATCGTGTGGTGTTTTCAACGAGGGCAGTCCAGCTAAAATGCTTCAGCTGAAGCCACTAAGTATTTGCTAACTTGATACTGATGTCAATTCCAGGGTGGAGAAAAGCACAGAAATTAAGGACCGTGGTAGGCCAATTTCACAGGAATTTTGCAGCGAACACTTATTTTCTGACTTTCACAACTCCTTTCTGCTACTTGAATTTTACTACAGCTCACTCTTCCTCTTTGCTTATACTAAAAACATTGCATCCTAGTTTCTTTTCTACTGAAAGATGCTGATAATCTCTACCAAGTGGGAAAGATGGAATAATCTTTCATAGAGAACACAGTCTGCATCACTGGTACTTTTATTTATATCTGAAAGATGGAGCAAACAAGAACAGTTTCATAGTTGCTCCTACTTTAGCCTTCTCTACACTATGAAGAACAGATACCATTAAGAATAATAGCACACCATGTTTCAACATATGGTGCATTTGTAACTCCTGGTAGGCCTTGAGTGTTCCTGCACGGATGAGCATGTTTAGGAATGTCTTGTTTCAAAATAAATACTAGAAACTTGAGTAATAAATATATAATTATCATCTAGATAAAGATGCCTAAAATCCTTCTGACTATAATTATAATAATAAAAGTATTGCTGACTGATGAAGAAATGTACTATTTATGCTGCAGGGATTGCAAATCAACACCTTTTTATACTCAGTCAGTTAAAAATCCAGTCTGTATTATAAAACTTCATTAGTATATAAAATAATTACTCACTGGTATATAAAATAACTCACCTCTGGACTGCAATGATTAATCCTTCTGGCTTTCTCCTCCCGTATTATCTTTTTACTATGATCTATATTATTGCCATGATAATAAACTCATCAATTCAAGACAATACTTGGTCTTTACTGGATAAAACATGTCTATGTAAAATGCATGCTCATTGTCCTAAATCACATCTCCAAGATATCTTTCATATGTAGTAAAACGTTGTCTCAGTAGATTAGAGCAAATATTTCCAAACATGCCTACAAAGAACAACCCTCAGAAACATCTTATGTTATTTTAATATCATATCTTTAATCTTATTTTGCTCACTATATCCCTGGAGTGAATATTTAAAAGAAGACCTATTTTACAGTTGCCAAGTGGGGATACATCATCTGAACTATAAATTTAAATTTAAATGCTTTAGATCTTCTAGAAAGATTAAAAACATGAGTGGTATTTTCATTTATATTTATGAAGTACTTATTGACGGAGTTTCCAGATTGTGTCAGTAGGAGAAGAGCCTTCCCTCTTTCAGAGATGATGTGGTTATTGCAATGCTTTTCCTGTTCTCAGTGGAAGAGTTGTGGGCTGTGGTCAACATTCAATTGAGCCAGCTTATAATTAATTTTACATTAGATGCCTTTTTGAGAAAATAGAGAAGAAATAAAATGTTCACTGTATCAATTTTCAATTTTAAAATACAAAGGTTAACACAAATGTCATAACTCAAATAATTAAGAAGCTTCTGTGCCAACTATTTTAGGATATTTTTGCAAAAAGCATTTTAATAGCATATGATTATTCATTTTTTTGCCCCACAAGACCCATTGGGAACAGCACTAGCAAGTGTGGCAAACTACCAAGACTGGTAAAATTATCATGGACTCCACTGTTTATTCCACCCATGCCATAAAAAGCCAAGTTCATTGCTGCTGCCCTGCTCCCAGTCTTTTTTATTTCTCTGTCCTGCAATGTTCCCTCCTGTCTTGCCTTTTTTCCCCCCCTCCCACTAAAATGTCTCTTTACCCCTTATTCTCTCTTCTTGATACAGGTGCCCAAGCTGAGGGTGGTTACGAACACATGAAAACCCCATTGCAACTAAAACACGCAGTACACCACCACCAAATGGGAGCAATGGGCTGCAGTGTGTTCCCTGGGAAAAAATGGGGAAAAATGCCAAAGCCTTTATGTGAGGTCTGTTCAAAGTCTGTGGAAAGGACAGCCATAAAGAAAGCTGAAACCCAGGAACAATAATCCATGACAAATACAGAGGAATGTCTGCAAATTTCAGAGCTGTAGCTTTCACTAGCATCAACTGTGTGTATAAGAGAGAATGTTTATAGAGCTGAATCACTTGGCTAAATCTGGATTAATCATCAAATCATATAACATCCTCAGCTGGAAGGAACCCACAAGGTTCACTGAGTCCAACTCACAGGATAACCCCCAAAATTACATCATGTGCCTGAAAGCATTGTCTCACAAGAAAAGAATAAAAAATATTCCTAATACTACGTTGACTCTTCCTACCAGGATGCAGCTTATCTTCCTCATCAAAGAAAAGTGGGAAAGAAGAATTTAAAATTAAATTTAATTCATTTACTGTAGCTTCCAATCCCACCTTAGTTCATTGCTCAGACTGGACAGAGTCTTCCCTAGCAGGAACTCTATCAAGGATCCCTGTGAATGGACAGAAGCTAAGAAACTTTATAGTGGCTGCATAGAAGGAGGAGTTCATCAGATCCATAAGAACGTGTGCCTAATGCATATAAAACCAAGACATTGCTCACTTTTCACAAAGCACAGTGTTGGACAGGCTACAAGTATTTGGTAAGTAAGTGAACAAATCACATAGCTCAAAACACACTGCATAGAGTAAACCCACTTTCATCTGCTAAGAAAATTATACAAATAAGTACGTTCCTTTCTTAATTGGAGAACCACCTCTATGCATAGCCAAGAAATTTTTTTCCTAATGTTACCCCAAGAATTCATCCTATTTTTAAGTGGAAAGCTTTCATTCAGTTTTACATTCACCTTGTGCTTACCTTGATTACCAGATAAAGTCAAATCCTACAGAAAACATGAACTTAGAGTAAACACAATTTGTAAGGATATCAACTTACAGTGCTTACTAAAGCTTGTAGAAATAATAATCATACTGCTACCAATGAAAAAATCATAGGAACAAAAAGAGCCACCAGACCAGTACCACTGGAGTGTACTATCTAGGGCCAGTTTCAAAGTACACAATCATAGGATCACAGCATGGTTTGAGTGGGAGGCACTTCTAAAGGTCATCTAATCCAACCCCCCTGTAATGAGCCAGGACATCTTCAACTAGATCAGATTGCTCAGAGCCCTGTCCAGCTTGACCGTGAATGATTCCAGTGTTTCACCACCTCGGAATAAATAAATAAAAAACTTTTTTATTTAATCTAAAAAACCCCCCTTCAGTTAAAAACCATTAAAGTTTCTAGAGCTTCTCTGCAATAACACCACTTTTGCCTGTACATTTGAATGCCTATGTTTTTTGGCTGAAAAACATCAGCAAGGAGACAGACACAGTTGCTACATTATCAGGATACAGACAGCTTTTTCTACAAAACACTTGCCCTAGGATGAAAATTAAACTTGTTGCTGCACTTCAGTATGGAAACAATGTCAAGAACCATGTGCAAACATTCCATTTCACACTAAACTGATGCTGCGTCAAATGATTCAGAGATGTTTTAGGGTGGACACTGAGTATGATTCCCATTTTGGCACAATTTGGTGCAAGCTTATGCTACAAATTAGCACTCCAAGGTCCTCTGACCAATGTTTCCAACCCAAGTGAATCTGATCCTTCATATCCTTGATTATACTGGCAAGTACTCTCTTAAACACAGCTGTACTGCTTCTAGCAAAATGGAATATTGATACAGAATCTTTGAAAAAAAAAGAACCAAAACTAACCCTTGATGGTTTCACCGATGCTTCACAGATTTCAAGAAAAAACTCTTATTTTAGAATAAATTTCCCACTTTCTTTTTCTGTAAAGAAAAAGCTACCTTAGCTCTGCCTAGTTGTAGCACTTTAGTTTGTGGCATTTTTGATTTGAGGCAAGAGTGAACATTATTTTCAAAAGAAAACATGAAGAAAGATCCTGACTTACAAAAAGAAGAAGTATGTTACTGTATTTAGGGCACTTGCTTTTCAATAATAACCCTGAACATTTCTATACGTCTCTGTGTTCAAAAAGATGTTGCTCACCTCCTACTTAACCAAGAATATGTAGGTGGTAATTAGGCACAGAGACAGTGTGTATCCAAGGAGTTTCTCTTAATGCTGTAATATCAATTAGTACAAAATATGCCCTTGCCGAATAGAAGGGGAGAATGGCCTAATTTATACCAGAAAGAACTAGAAGTGGAAAAATATACAGAGTTAATTACACAACAGTGTTTGCCAAGTGGAGAAAAGCTGAAATAGATGGGTATACAGCACAAATACATGTTTCAGATGAGCTTTATCAAGTCACGTAGGCAAGATGGATAAAGTTACTAAAACCAATACAAAAGGAAGGCAAAGACAACAATGTTTGCTTAAAGGAATAATCTTGCATGTAGAATGAAGGAGCTGAATGATCATTTTTTCTGCCACTTAATTCCTATTTTTCTATGCATGAAGAAAAGGAAACATTATTAGCCATTATTTACATTAGAATACATTAGAACATTAGAAACATTATTTAACATTATAAAGGAAACATTATTATATTAGGTTTTGTTCAGCACTGAACATTCAAATCCATGTCTTTTAGAAACATCAGTTTCAAGCTCTTACAGACACAGCTACAAGGGGTTGCTGGCACATGAAACCATGCTGGCCCTTCCACTAGAAATGCAAACCCTATTAAAAACAAAAGCAGCAGTACAGCTGACAGAACTATCAACTTACCTTTGCTACTGCTGAGTCTGATACACAACCTGTCTATGAAAACTTCTATTTTCTTACACCACTGAATTTCATTCCCACTCTCACTCTTGGTACAAACTACTTCAGCAAAGAGATTATATTGTTTAGCATAGAAAGATAGGTTTTTCCAATTCATGCCTGAAAAAGTGGGGTGGCAAGGTACCTTGTAACAAAACTTTGATCAGTCAGATAAGGAAAATGAGGAAATTTTCTGAGTTCATTTGGCCAGTTAGTCAATAAGCTCTAGAAAGATCATAATTAACATTTGTTGGATGATTCTAGGCAGTAAAATGTACTTTTCTCTATCATCAGGGGAAAAAACCTAAACAAACTGCAAACAAGTCACCTAAGTTTTAGTAGAACGTTAAAAAGCTAAGAGGCTGCACGTACAGGTAACTGTTACCTTGTCCAAAATTTCTATTTCTTGTAAAATTTAAGTAAAATCTGAAAAAGTGACATGCCAGTAGGAGTCACTGATAATCAGCAAAATTTTACATCAACTGGATGCAAACGCATAGTTAGATCCTATTTAGTAACAGCTAACTACTTAAAATTTGGTTTGGAGTAAACTTTAGTAAGTGGATTTTTGACATACAAACAAACATGCTTAATGGAACTTAAGAGTGCAGTAAATCACCCCAAAACATTTTGAAGCTTTATAAACAAAGCAGACTCCTCTCCAAAAGATTTAGAAACAGTACATGCAGAAAACATATAATTCCATAAAAAAATAACTCCCCATGCTATTTCTTCTGGAGAAATCCTAGTTTAAATTATTTTCATAAGAAGAGTGTAGAGGGAGTACTGTCAGTTTCAATATAACTTTTAAACAAGGATTTGGTATGACTTTATGAGAATGGGCTTGAATTTACTCTTGAGCTACACTGTATTGCAAGACACATCAGAGCAAACTACCTTTAAAACACCTAAGGCAATACCTAAGGCACTGAAGAAATTCTGCTTTAAATTTGGCACACAACTAATACCAAGCAGAGATTGTTGTTCAGAAGTAGGTTTTCACCAGTAAACTCTTATCAATTAAGCAGTTAGGACATGTTGCAGAAATGTCAGTTTTAAACCTGCTGAAGGTTTATTCTTGGTACAAGAAGGTATCAGTCACAGACTGTAACTCTCTGAGCATATCCACTAGTTAAAGCACAGGTAGTCTCACTGAACCTTTAACTTTGTTCACTCAAAGTAGAGAGCTCCTAAACTGCACACCCATCACAGTATCAGAGTAGTTATAATTGATGATCTACTCTTATGCATACAAATGAAGCCATGCTTTCTATCAGACCAAACCTGCCTGGCCAGAGATGAAGGGTGGGATCTGAAAAGTGACCCACAGCCTTACATGGGTCTCCCATGATGACTGACCTAGAACCATGCTCTGTTTAGAGTTTCATTTACTTCACCCTCTCCTACAGGACCAAACACCCATATACAAATTTACTACATCATATATCAAATGTTAATACTCTGCCTTACCTCCCTTTGTGTTCCTGAAAATGTTCATGTGATAAAATATTGGCTGGTACAGTAAGTTTCTCCTAAAGATGCACATGCAGTACATCATAAGAAAATGGGCAAGCAGTTTGAGAGCAAATATGTCACAAATACATCACAAAATCCTTTTCTACCCTAAAGTATCTCCCCGCTTAGGCTCCCATTCCCTAAAGGGATTCTAACAATGTTACTTTTTTTCTTTCCTGGTGGATAACACAATGCTTAAAGAGTGTTTTAAACATAAAACATTTTATCAATAAAAAACGCATCATCACTGCTTACATAATTTGAGAATACTCTGAATACAAACTTTACACTGGAAACCTTTTCCACACAAAATTTTGGGTAACTAGGCCCTTCACACCAACCACTGTTGAACAGGTTCTGAAAAATCAAAATCAGCAATGTTCATTGCAGATCCTCAATATTTCAGTCTCTGCAGAAATGTAATTATTTTTAGGCCATATTCATAACAGTGTGTTTAATTATTCATCAGGAAGCAGAGTAAAAGTTACAATCCTGACTAACACAAGCATCTGCAGCATTTTATGGACGATTTTAAAAATCCACAAAATAAAAGCAAACTCTGAAACATTAATACCTTTTCTTCAGTTTTAATACTGAAGGGCAGACTCCTCCTCAGTTACTGACACTGTTTTTAAGAAGCAGAATTCAGGATGTTTTATCTCTTGTCTGGGTAACTGCATTGTGTTTCACCCAGCTTTCCCATGGTATATATAACAAGGACTTAAATCTCCAAAACTTATGTTGCTATATAAATATACATGTAGTAGAGGAGAGAAAATGTTCTAATTGAAATTTATTATCTACAAAATGAGGAAAAGCTGCACATGAACAGGAGTCTGCACAAGAAATGGAGCTCTACCCCGACCCTAACCCTTTCAAGTCCTTGAAAGAAGAAATCTAACTTTTACAGAAGGAACTAACAGCCCCTCCACTTCCAAAGGCAGAGTCAAAAGAGACAGGAAGTTCACTCTCTACTTCAGAGGAAAAGGCACATGCTGTCCCTTTTGACACCACCAACTATTTTGGTTTATGAACTCCATGAGCTCATAAACATAGTTATGCCATAAATCCATGGAAGAATCTTTGTGCCTTGAACGTGGCAAGCACAGAGCACACTTTAAGGACAAAAAGAAAAAGCTGAACTATGGAACTGGTATCTGACCTAGTAAAAGGAAAGTTCTGAAGCCATTTTACCTCATTTTGAATAATGAAAGATCTCACAGGACAGGGAAAAGTATCTAAAATTGCACAGGTCTGGGAGCAAGTGACAATAAAATTAGGTGTGTAGTCAGCCTTACAAAGCATACTTCATTATACTGCTGTTGTTTAAGTAGAAATCACACATTATCTCCATCTTTCATATCATTTCCTAAAAATTTTCCTACAAAATTCAACACCTGGTCTACTAAACCTAAGCACGGAACACCAGAATTAAATACACAAATGAAAGACACTTGAGCTCATAGCAGCATAAGAATGGAAAGACTGAGTCAAGGAAAAAGTTGAAGGCAGAGGCTCTGCCAAAAATGTGCATTTGTGCTTCTGCCAGTACCACACAGGTTGAATAAAACCCAAATGTAAACAATCCCATTTTTTAAAAGATTCTGCTTGGTAAAAACTTCAAAGATCAAAACAGTTATAAATCAAGCAGATTTATATAAGTACATTGCGAAGTAATGGGCCCTGATGCTCAATAGAAAATATGACCTCTGACCTGGTGAGAAAGTACACTGTAAGGCCTGGAATATGGTTAAAATATTAGTCAGGAGGTTGAATAAAAATTGGCTTAGGAAAGCAACTCCTCAAAGAATGTCTTAAAATAAAATCTAATGAGTTCAGACTGAAAATGCTGGAAAACCTATAGTGGTGACATTTTCCAGCATTTTATTCAATCCAAGTATTTGACTGGAAAATAACTTCCAGGAAATACCTCACAACAAAATTGAGATGAAAATCACTACCCAGTGGAGGTTTCCTATGATCTTTCTCTGACTTGTGTTAAGCCTCAATCCATGCATTTCCATGTCTTAAGAGAACAGTTTAATCTAACTTCAAACACTTTGCATCTCATAGTCTTGAGATATGAACGTATTTTCATATTCAGATGTTCCAAAATAGATGAAAGCCAGCTGAAATGTTTAGAAACTAAACATTAGTGAGACAAAGTTGCCATGAGATTTGCTCCTGTTATCTTTGAATGTTAAAAAATAAATAGCCCTCAGCAACCACAAGCCAGCAGTAGAATGCACTGTGATTGTTCTAGCCTTATCATTAATGAAGAGAAGTAACACATTCCTAGTGGTGTCCATCACCTCTAGTTTAAAAATTGCCTTAGTAGGCACAACAGCGTGGTAATAATTTCCAATTTCAAACAAAAAAAATCTGAAAAGATACAGTGAACTACAGAATAGAAAGCTGTAACTCTGTGCCAGACAATTTAACAAACCACTAAATACTTTAAAGTAATAGCAGAGAGCAACTTAAGATGATAATAAAGTCAACATGTCTTTGTTTTTAAGTTTAAATGTGCATTCTTACTGTATTTCTTCAAAGGAGTGGGTGACAGTTGATTGAATTTACTGGGATTTCCAAGACTTTCAACAAAGTTCCTCCCCAAAGGTTTTTAAGAAAACTAAGGTTCCAGGACATAAGACAGAAGACCTGCCAGGGATAAAGCCTTGCTCAAAAGACAGAGTAGAGCGGGTAGGACTAAATGCTTAGTCCTCAGAACAGAACCCACATAGTTCAGGTGGGATTTGTTATACTATCTATGTTCTTCAACACATTCATAAACAAATTGGAAAAAAATAGCAAGCAATAATATGAGTTTGCTTATGATAGGAAGCTCATTAGGGTAGTGGCTGACTGGCATGGAATGCAGGAAGGTCATTATAAAATGAGTAACTAGACAATAAAATGATAAACGAAGTTGAATGTAAGTGAATGTAAAACAATTCAACTATATTTCAAATTTTAAATTATGAGATCTCAGCAGGCCAGAAGCAAGCCCCTGTGCTTAGGACACTACTTTGTGAAGAACCACCTCTTTGTTTTCCAGTCTATATAGCTGTTCATTAGGGGACACAGTGGAGGCTAAAAGTTTACACAGATCTCAGAAGACAAGAGCATGGAACAGAAAACCACCAGGGCTAATACTTCCACAGAAAATCTCTCTGGCTCAGGAAATACTGAAGTTAGCAATTACTGAGCATAAGGAGAAAATTTAGGGGTGCTATGTATGCTTGCCCTGATCTGAATCTCTCCTAGGCATTTCCTTACAGCTACTGTTGGACACAAGACAACGACGTAGATAAACTTCTGATCTGGTCCATTATGGCCATTTTGATGGTGACATACTGCAGCATAATAAATCCCACCACAGAGAAACCCAACCCTGGGATGTATCAGGACAGATATTTCCAGAGGAGATGGGTGACAAATCTGAAAAAGGTTCAAATGCACAAAGCAGCTACTAGGATAGACAAGGTGTCACTGGGATCTGATGGCTATGCACAGGCTGGGGAATAAGGGGCATTTTTCATTCTTGACATTATAGAGCCTTTGCCAGGAAGTATAATATCACATATCATTTTTATATACTTCAGCACTGGGTATAATCCATAATGGATGACTTTCACTGAACAATCAGACATAAGCAACAAATGAGATATGGGGCTTAGCATCTCAAATACAGAAACCCCAACCACAGCTCTTCCAGCCCTTCTAAAGAAATCCCCCAAGGTTAGCCTGAGGCTGGATTACTTGACTCCTGCTAGTATATAGCAGGAGAGGATGAAAGAGGAAATTAATACTCCCAATATAGAGTTGATGGTCATTGCCTCTGCTGCACAAATTTTAAGAATTACCACACCACAAGAACTGCACCAAAAGCCATAGAATGGTTACAGTCACTACAACGTACAGCTTGAAGGGAATTTTTCTGTTTAAATGGCTGAAGAACTTCCTAAGTTTTCCTGGTCCAGTACAGTGATGAAAATGTGCTACAAACTTTGCATACTTTCGCTATAAAACTAAACTTTGCATTGAAACTGGAAAAAGTTATCTGAAAAATTTCAGCCATATTTTTAATTGAAAAAGTGCACTCAAAATACAAAAGCTCATTAGAAAACTAACACAACAGCAAGCTGATAACATTTTTAAAATGCCTCTTAAGCACACAGAACAATTTTTAGTAAGCTTCTTTGTTACTGTTGTTTTATGTAGTCAGATCTAAGCCAGAAAAATCAGATGTATTCTGTACTATAGGTATTTTAGTTACCTGCTAAATGACGCCTCTGGGGGAGAGCATCGAAGCCAAGTGAGAAGACTAATTTTTGATGCCTAGCTTAGATACTAAAAGAGCAAAAACATGGCTTTAAGTGGAGAATTGCAGCACTAAAAACTCAAAAGTGCAAATATCCTTAAACAGATGCAATGGACTTCAGAGGTTTCTGTCAGGCAAGCTAGCAATGGAAAAAAAAGTTAAAAGCCATTTGTTTGCAAACAAAATTTTGTGTCAAAATCCTTTCATCTTAAATGTTTATGTTTCCATTAAGAGATAGCAGGTCAACATCAAAGCTTTAATAAGAAATAAAAATCAGAATAACTCATACTATCAGATTTGAAGATGAAACTCGGATTTGATCCTCATAGTATTTGTTTTTGCAAATGGTTCCAATTCAATGTTTATTTCCTATTACAATAAAGCATCCAGAATAATTAATAACAACATACTTTTCTAAGTTGCTATATCGTATATTACATATTTTCCTTTCCACTAGAAAGTTTGGTATTTCACCTTAAATCCACTTGTTCCCCAAAATTCCAGTCCATACTAGGGACCTATTTTAGAGTAATATGTTTTATACAATTAAAATATCCACAAGAGAAACAACTGGCAACCTTTATTGACTAACATTGTCAGAATGGCTGAACTGAGGTATAAGAGCAAGGATGTTTAAAGACCATTTTATGAAGCCACGACTTTTAAGATATGTCTACATGCCTTAATCATTTTGGCTGACAAGTTGATACAAGAACTCTGGTTTCTCCAATTATAAGTTCAATAGCTGAAAAAAGTCTAAAAAGGTCATGTGTAAAAGGCATAAAATATTAACCTCATAGTTTTCTGTACAGCTTGTTAAACTCCTAGAACTTGTAATAGCAGAGACAAATTGAGCAACTTTCTGACCTTTCTCTGATAAAAACCTACACAGTTATTTAATGAAAGCCCAAAAGGTTACCAATTATTTTTCTTAAAAGCCCATCTTCCTCAGATTGGGAATTTGGTACTGCACTGAGAAATTCGTTTGTGGAAATGCTTCATTTGAGTGCTTTTAAAAGAGCTGCAAATCTTTAGAAAATCCATTGGTTTGTTACCTGTTTTGGCTAGAAGAGCAGAAGACTTGAGGGGAAACAAGAGAATAACAGAGGAAAAAAGGTGGTAAGAGAAAATGAGGAAGAAAATAAAGAGCATGTATTGTATGCATTCAAGGTAGAAATGCTAAAACTCTGAAATAAAAGAACAGCAATCCCAATTTGTTGATCAATATTATCCAGTATCAAGTTTCAAGATATCTACTAAAATGAGCAGCAGCACAGCCAAGCAGCTGTGCTTCCCACAATGTGATGCACCAGAGTGTTGCAAGCAAAAGTGTGGCTGCAAAGTTCTGTGCTTATGACCTTTCCTGACTCAAAGCCCAAAGATTAATAAATATTTTGGTAAAATTTGAACTAATACATTTCTTAATTGATTAATGTGCCAGAGATATGTTGTTTTTTAATTTCTTTACATCCTCTGAATGGTACAAAACAGACATGAAAGGCTACTTTGATCAAATAGATTTCAGTTCAAAATACAAAGCTACCTAGCTTGTTTAATATTTCTGTATATATTACATAACTTAAAAAAACCATTCACATAGCAATTTATTTCTTTGGAAATACTCAGCTTTCTGTCTTTCAAACATTAAATTTAGAACTGATTTTCTGTAGTTAAGTAATATAAATGTTTAATTGACAGAAATCTTAGAAGGACCTTCAAACAAATCAGTTACTAATACGTAAAAGTTATAGAAATATCTTATGCTAACAGGCAGTTGTTACAAACAGTGTGACTAAATCTGTATTTAAAAAACTGTGCTATTTGCAGTTCCTGTAGTTACTTGTAGTTTTATTTTACAGATCCATGTTTGTAAATCTTTTTCATGATGTCAGTTCTATTTCTTGCAAAACATGCATTCATGGCTGATTGCAGATAGTACTAATGATTAAGGATAAAAATGTGACAAGCCTCCATAAATATCAGTGTCTGGTTTTGCTGGTGAATGACTGGCTATAAGTTTGTATCAGGAAACCTACAGATTCTGATTTCTATGAGGCTACCCATATAGAAAGTTTCAAACTGATTTCGTTTCCCTCTTTGTCCCAAACTCAGTGGAAACCAGATCACTCCGGCTCATCACACAATTTGCACAATTTTCCTTGATGAAAGAGTGAATAGTCCATAGGATCACAATATTTAAAATTTTAACTTCTGCCTCTTGAAAATATAAAACAGTAATTACTTGGCCTTAAGGATTTCTAGGAATAAATGTACATTTCCAGATTCATTACAATCTATTGTCATTGCAGCTGAAATAAAAATGTGTCGTCTTGAGAAAAGTGAGATCTCCAGGCAGCATCCCAATCATTTCAATCAGATTGCAATCATTTGACCAATTCTATGCTGATTATTAAGTGAATTAAGAAGCATTCAGGGGTCATGTAGGGCAGAACCTATTTGTTTTTAATGAGTTTCCAAAGTTTTATTTTGTGATTTTACTTCATTTGCCCTCTAGGCTCATTATCTCACTACTGGTTGCCAAACCACATTCTACTTTGTGGATTACCCCATTGAGGGGTGTGTTCCCTCTTTTGAGAAACACTGCCTTAATGTTTACCCATAATACTATTTTAAGGGATCTTTGATGAAAAAGAAATCATAAATGTTTACCTTCGGGGTTTACCAAGTCAGACATAAAACACTTCTAGCACACCAAGTATTTCTGGAGCCATCAACCACACTGCAGATGGGCCTCTTGTCTTCAAAAAGTCTTTAAGGCTACAACACGTGTCCAGTATGTTTGCATAAGAAATCACCCACAGTTCAGGTTCCTTTTAGTTTCAAGCAGCTTCATAACAATTATTCTGTGGAGTGATTTTTCTCTTTTTAGTGCATGTACTGTGATTTTCCTGGCTGTCAGTGAATAGTTCCTTTTTCTTAACCAAACAGAAGTTTCAGAAGCAAAAGTGTTTGGGCTCACCTTACCCTAGGCAAGCCTTAGCACACATTTGCTGCTCTGACACAACATTCTGTCAGTGCTTCTCTGAAGTAGGATTATTTTAAATTAATACAGTTCTATAACCAAGATATATAACTGTTACTTTCTTATTTTAAAGCTTTCTGTGGCTTCCTATGTCCAGGACTCCCCGCTTTATTTTGGATGATTAGTGTTCCTTTTTGTTTCCTGTGAAGAGTTAGGAAGTTATTGTTGAAACCTACAGACCAAGATTTTATTCCTGTAACCTTTACAAGCTGTTGAATTTGAACTCCCATGCTAGGAAATGCTGCTTATATTCTCTTTTTTATGTGTGCTGATTATTTTTTGTAATTAAGTCATAAGACATTATTATTATTATTATTTTAAAAGGGAGAAGAGCAGTAAATAGAGAAAATGGGGGGGGGGGGGGTTTAAAACTTAACGCTTG
>VZRQ01004617.1:4055819-4104832 GCA_013397975.1 Machaerirhynchus nigripectus
CATTACTGTTGTATTCAAGCATAAGGCCATTCACTACCTAGAATATGTTTAAAGATAATAATGTGTGTCTGTGAGATCAAGACCCAATTTCAGTATTCCATTGCTCAGAAAAGAGAACAACAACATGCAGCTGAGGTGTCCTCTCAAATCTTGCATATAAAAAACGATATAAATCAATACTTTTAATATATTTCCATCCCTGCATGGATGCACTGATTTGACAATAGTTTTCATATTCTTTGGGTTTTTAGCAGTTCTTAAGATTCCTTTTAAATAAAACTTTGCTTATTTAAGAATAACCTGGCTTCTTTTTATAGGTTTTCCTCCTAATATTCAGAATTTGCTTTCTCCATTACATCCTACTAGACTATTATTAAAAAAAAGAGTCTTATTCTAATATATAATAATACCATGCAAGTCATTGCTATTTTCAAGGTGAACTTCTCACTAAATTAAAGAGTTGGAATTTTACTAACATTTTCATGAACACATACCAGTAATATCTTCCATTAAAAACTGACCTTTCTCCCTATTTTTAATTCACCTTGCTTGTCAGCTGTTACCTTCAAATTATCTGAAAAACCCTCAAAAACTAATTCCATAAGTTCAGACTCTGGATACTGAATACTCTTTTCCCCTTTGTAGTTTGAATGTGTAAACCATTTCTAACATTGCAGAACTGTTTTAGAAAAGAAAAAAAAATCATAAGCGAGATCTAAATTAACAGTATTTTCAGGATGCAAACAGGAGGTTTTATGAAGTGGATCCAATCTATACATCAGTATCAGTAATGTGGTATTCTATGCACGATGTTTACAAGAGAAATAACTATTTGTGTACCAGCAGCAAACATGCACTTGTTTTGAGCAAATGAAAGGTAAAAAACTGGTCATTTATACAGCACATTAAAGCCTCTTCCTTTAATTCTCCTGATTAGCTTCTTGGTGTATCAGACAGTCATAAAAATACTTCGTATCTTTTTCTAAATACCAAACAAACACTGCATTTAAGACGTGAAAATAAAGACTCATACTTTTTTCTTAGGGCTTCACAGCTCCTTCAATACCATCAAAACTGAACTCCTTAGTTCCAAAAGCATTTAATTTTCACTTCCAAAACATAAAACCAAAAAAGTTATATTTTCAAAAATATTTATTTCAACAAGTTTGCTTTTCTAATGCAAAATCTGAAAGACTGGCCCTATATTCTTTCATATCAACATATCCTCACACACAATATATAACCCTTCTAAACATAACATAGTTTCACCTGATTACCATGGTCACGTGTCTCAATAAATTCCCTTTTTTTCGAATTAGTAAATGTGTATCTATCAACCATGTATGTCTGGTAGCGATGATATAAACCTGTCAGCCGGAGGAAAGCTCCATGAAGTAACCTGTCATCACTCTTTTCCTGGAATAAACTATAGCTTTCTGGGACTTCTAGAAAGCATCTAGTGACAGAATTTATTGCAATAATAGGCTATCCTGCACTAGCACAGGTGCTTTTTGTGTTTCTACTTCTGGACTCCCCATCATGCATATATGAAATTCCATCCTCAAGCATGGAATTCACCTACAGGTTCATCTATTAACGGCTTGTACTAGAAGTAAAATACCTTGGTGACTCTCAAATAATGCTTTGGACTTAAGACTTTAAGTTAAAAAAAAAAAGAAACTGTTTTAAAGATGTCTTTTCATGCAAAAAATTGCTTTTGTTCACAGTCTCTCAGTCCCACCCAGACCGACAATAGATTTTGGGTTATGTAATTTCTAGATTCGTATGTCAAGTCTTTCCATAGGTCTTCACCTAGAAACAACTACGTTCTATACAGATCTGCAGCCAAAAGTAAACTTGATACATACATCATATATATACAAATGATTTGTAGAACCTATTCTTTTGTTATCTATCAAAACACTGACAAGCAGGAACTCAAGACTATATCCTTGTCTTGGTGAGAAGGGACATGTTTTAAATCCATTTTAAAACGAGACAGCTAGAAGTAGTTTACTTACTTCACAAGTGTTTTACTCTATATAAGACTTTTCCCATGCTAATAAGTGATGACTCTGCCTGCAGTGATCTTACATAATGATTCTAGCTTTTCATTTTCAAAAAATGAAGGCAGCAGTCTGCTGCAATTCTCTTATCACCACAGATGAAGAATTCCCACTCAAATCTCATACTGCTCTTTTACATGCCCGTTAATATTAAAATGTCTTGGTGCCATGCCCATCAAAATCTAGTAAAGATTATTAAAGATTTTCCTTTCTTCTAGTCAGCTTTACTAACTGACACATATGTCTATTTGATTCACTTGCACATAAAATCATATACACACAGTGAAGTCTAGAAGGCAAAAACTGCAGTTAAGACTATTAAAGCAATATTTGAAGTGTTACTTTTTACCATGATAAAGTGACTCTTACAGCTATGTTTCAATAGCTATTCAAATTATTTTTACCAAAGGAAGCCAGAATTCACCCTGAAAAAAGTGGTGTTTGATAGCACCAGAAAGAAAACCGAACAGTTGTATCCCCTTCAGTGTTTTACAAACAAGTAATAACTAATGTCATATAATAGCAATATTCATATTGTGTTGGCATTAAAAGTCTATAAAAGCATAAACTGATAGGTATTGATACTCCCAGCTCTTAATAAAGCAATAGAATTTGATGGGAAAAATCAAGTGTTTGGTATACCAGAAAAAGATATAAAATTAAAGCCACATTTCATCAATTATACATAAACCCAAACACATAATTCAACCTAAAAACACCCAGTTAAGAGTACATTTATTTTTCTTTATTAAAATTTCCACTGAATATCTAACTTACTTCTTCCTTCTCTGCTGACTGAGTTAAGAAGATGCAAAACTATATCTGCACTGGAGGCAAGGCAGCCCACTCTTCTGGTTGACAGAACATGTTTTCCGGGCAAAATGGTTTATTTTTAAATAGCTTTTGTGAGTACAAAGGATGTTGGAGTGCTAACTCTTTTTGCCTCCAGCTGAGGCAATTTGCTGCTATTACAGACACTGTTTCAACACCTATATGCCATGCCCTTCCTGTCACCTGAGTACCAAACTGTTCTGATGAGGGACATAAAATACTGCAGAACCAATGACTGAATGTACTTTCACTATTTTACTCCTTTTTTAATGCTGAAAAAAGCAAGTTCCCAAGCAGAAAAGCAAAAAGGGTCCTGATGTTTTCATGCATTTCTAAAAAATGTTTACCATTTATTCCTCTCTAATCAAAAGGCTTACATTTTTGTCTATAACTACAGGCTTGTCTGAATTTTGAACAAGAACAGGCAAGAATCTTCCCCAAAAAATCCTTTTCATGTCATATTTATTTCCCTTTGATTTTGTTTTAAATGAAGATTCTATCATTAATCATATAAATTGCAAAAGAAGATAATTTGCACACAGAAAGATAATTACATACCTTACACTGGATAAGGAGACCATAAACCAAAATGTTTTTCTTTTTAGTTTCTCTTGCAAATTTCTTGATTGTAGTTAGGTCTTCCATCCCAATGCTAAAAGAATTATTTTCTGAAACATCCAAGTGCACCTGCAAAAGAACAAATGAGGAAAAAACAAAATCCACTTTTTCCATGGTATGCCATTTTAGACTGATGGTTTTTAGTATCTCATTTTTATGTGTTAAGCACACACAAAAATACAGACTAACAAAGGCTCTTCTCAGATAGCTTCTATTACTGTTGAATTCCACTACTTATACATTTAGTGATACGAAAACTATTTCTTGTCAAAGCATAAAGAAACCAATATGCCAGAACATGTCATGCATCCTAAAAATATTCAGTGAAATTAGAAAACAAACAACATTCTTTTATAAGCTCTAGACTAGCTTTCCAGGCTTTTTTTTTTTGTTTGTTTGGTTTTTTTTTTTACTATCAGAGGACTACAGAAAATGTGCTTTTCTTAAGCATCTTGAAGGTTTTAAGGACAGAACTGAATTCTTTAAAGTTTAACTGGAAATTTGCTATCCTTTCAATATAGTATATTAGTTGCCTAAATTTGATTATTTTCAAGATAAGACTTCAAGTTTAAAAAGCAGAAACTACCTCAAGAGAAGGTAGGGATATGACTGTCCTGAGCTCTTGGGCAGGGAAAGGCAGGTCTCATTTCCATCAGGGATGCTGCACAAACATGGTAGGTCTTACAGGACCTGGACTGAGTTCAAGAAGCGTTTGGACAACGCTCTCAGGCACACGGTGTGATTCCTGAGGTGTCCTGTGCAGGGCCAGGAGTGGGACTTGATGATTCTGATGGGTCCCTTCCAACCTGGCACATTCTATGATTCTATGAATTCTCTCCTGGATATCTTGTGCAGGGCCAAGAGTTGAACTCAGTGATCCTTGTGGGTCCCTTCCAACTCAGAATACTCTGTCATTCTGTAACTGGTATTTCCAGGGAGGCATCAACTAGAGCTCAACCCTTTCGCAAGGCTTACATGTTCCACATTTTAATCAATTTGTCTTACAAAGCTTCTATTAGCTGTAGAAATCAAAGTTAAGGATGATGGTTTGTACATATAAAGTTTCAGAATCTATTAATAGTAGAAATACCTTTAACCCTAGAAGAGAGAAAAAACATTTTTCTGGCTGAATGATTCCATCATATAAAACGTCTGTGATCACTGCACAGAGGTAGGGGTATAGAGATCTCCCCAGAGATCAGTGCTTAGGAAAATTATTTCAAGGTCTCTTTGTACTTTAATGTTCCATTTATACTGACAGAAAATAGGTCCTCATGCATTTTCCCTTGCAACACTTTTTTAAAAAGCTGTTATCTAAATGCAAACTCACCAGAAGCAAAGCTATTGTCTTCTACTACACAAGCAGAGATTAATTTTCACACACACTCATTATTTTGTTATTTTCTACTCAAAACAAGGCTAAGTACTGCTAATTTACAGCTATTTACAAGAAATTATAAAACCTATTAATTTGAAAAAACTTAACCTAGCTCCTCCTTACCATTAACCTCTTTGACAGCTTTAAAAAGAGATTTTTCTCAAACTTACTTTGGTACTGAAATGCAAATAATTGCAACTGCAGAGCTGAAGTATTTTCTTTCTACCCCTAAGCAAAGCAACAACAGAAAAAATCAAATCCGTTCTTACCATCTACAAACAAGAAAATGTATTGCTCAAAAAAGTAATGTCAGTATAAGAATACAATTCATCTGGTTATAGCATAATTGGAGAAGATAATGGCTTGATGCAAACAACTGCCTGAAGTTTACCTCTGTGCTTCCTATTTCTCCTGCAACATTAATCTTCCCTTTTGTCCAGATACAGTAGTCCAATTGCTGCTTCAGCTTACAGAAGCCACGAAACAATCCAGTCAGGCACCAGGATAATGGATAGACTTTGAATTTGTGGCAACTGACAGGTGGGATTATAGACAGAAGTCATCATGTCCAGGGCAAGCTCATCCTTTTATTGGAACAATGCTCTCTGGGCTGGTTAAACAGAGCATCTGGCACAATAATAACACCTGTCATTTTTACAACTAAAGGAGATGACTATTGGAAGGAAAAAAAACCTTTTTTTTAATTATCAGATTATTATGAAGAATTAAATTTTGTCATGAAATCAAAGAATAGACAAGAACATTCCAATTACTCAAATCCAATTACATCAGACTGTTCCTAGTTACGAGTTTAGAATGGAAGCAGTTATCTGCTCTCCCCATTTATCCATTCAATTCTTCACTACCAGAAACAGTTTTACTTTTGAGAGTAGAAAAACACAGTTTCCCTTACAGCTGGTACCTAAGACCTATATATTTAAATGTCATCATACTGCTTAAAACTCTGATTCACATTTGTCCAAGAAATATTAATATGTCCTTTTACATTCAAAGAAAGCATATTATAGCACTTTTTGTGAACATTCATTCAGGTAATATGTTAAAAAAGTATATAGGAAAGAATAAAGTTGAGGAAAATCCCACTCATGAGCCTTAGTGAAGAGGACACCCAACACTGAACTTAATTAAAGGCTGCTGAAGGAAATTTCTGTCCCCCATACCATCTGTAATGAGTTTTAGAGATCAGAAGTTTAAAGGGCTTCAATATTTCCCAGTGATTAATATGAGACAATGATTTGTTAAGCTAATTCTTTAGTCACCTAAAACATACCTTCCAGATCTCCTTTTTTTTCCTTCTGGTATTTCTAACAGATAGTGTGGTACTTCCATCAAATGAAAGTGTAGCACCAGATGTCCAAGTGCAATTAGGCTACATACTTTTAACAAATATATTTCTGTAAGTATTTTAAATATTAGCAACTGTTTCCACCTAGTTATGAGATTTTTTCCCACTGTCTAGTTCTGGGAAATGTCAAGTAGTTCTCAGAAAAAACTGATGGATCTGGAGTATACTAAAGGGATTAAATGCACCATTTTCTCCCAAGGCTATTTTAAAAGGTGTCCACCTAAATAATTTGTGAATGCTGCAGGCTGCTCAAGCAAGTATACTTTCATTAAAAATGGTTGTGGGTTCTACAATGACTTCAAGATCTAGTATCTTAGGGGCAAAACTTGAGTTTCATGGGGAGATTGTGAAAGACTTATTAGCATTCATACCTATTTCTTAGGAGATATTAAGACCAATATATTTATAGCTACAACTATTAAACCAAAGTTTTCACATTCCTAGAGTCACACTAGAAGAAGTATTTAATTCAAAGTCCAGACTAGAAAGTGCTATCAATTGGGCACAAAATAAGCATGCTTTTGACACCTTAGCATTAGCTAGTTGATTAGCAATTCCAGCTTTATCTTCGCACCCTCAAAATTCAACACAGACAGAAATGGTTTTTTATATTCTTGATAAAGGACTAATGAAAACATTTTCAGTCCAGAAAAGAGCATATTGTACATCCAGCGGCCTTCTAAATGACCAACAGAACTGGAGACATATAATTGCTCTGATTATGAAAGGCAGAAATAATTTATCTTTGAAAATTCAGTAAAATTAAAGTTTTACCCTGAAGTTCCTCAGAAACAGGGTCAAAAAAAAAAAAAAAAGATGGTCTAGAAACAAAGTGCTAAATATTGACATTCATAGAATCACAGGAACTCACTCTAAGAGAACAGCGTACAGTAGGTAAGGATATAGTAGGTTGATAAGTTAGGCTCTTCAGAAGGATCAGGACAGGCTGGATACATGGGCTGAGGCCAAGGGTGTAAGGTTCGAGAGGGCAAAGTGCCAGGTCCTGCATTTGGGTCACAACAACCACACCCAGCACTGCAGGCTGGGGCAGAGTGGCTGGAAAGGTGCTCTGTGGAAAAGGACCTGGGGGTGCTGGTTGACAGTGGCTGAGCATGAGCCAGCTGTGCCCAGGTGGCCAAGAAGGACAATGGCATCCTGGCCTGTACCAAAAACTGTAGCCATCAGGATCACACATGCATAGAAAAAAAAGTCACCTAACTCTGTTTCAACTGAGCATTCAAGCACAGCACAGGCTTCACAGCATCCCCAGTAGAGACAGAGCACAACAGCAAGGCAGGAGTTAACAGTGCAATACAACCAGCCAGCCACAATGAGCCTTTCACAGAAATATGTAACTAGCAAACTGTCATTTGCTAGTGTCAGTTTGTTTCCTGACAGGATGCAGTACATTTGTTGAAGTGCAAATGAGTTTCTTTGGAGACCAATTTACAGTCTCAATTTACAATTTTATTCTGAGTTAGCTGCAGTTAAAACCTAGTCTAACTTTAAAAATGTGTATATTAAATATTACTTATATTTATATTAAATATTATTTTTAAAATATTTAATTATATACTTTCTACAGTAACTTACAGGAGTTACCTACCGAAATAAGGACAACTGGATATAAGAGAGGAATATTTGACTTTTCCAACATACCCACTAGTGCCTGGACTTCTTGAATGGCACACCTTTTATCCTAAATGAAAATAAATGCTTAGAATCACTGAAAACAACAATTATTTCATAAAAATAGAATTTAAAGATCTTTTATTTATCAAAAAAAGAATATACATCACTTGTTTGATTTTGGGGGGTTCGGTTGGTCAGTTGCTTGTTTTTAAATATAGTTGTAATGGTATTGTCTGGTAAAGTTATAGACGTTTGAAAAAGAATGAGACTACCCTTTATATACATATAAAAAAAACCCAAACAAGATTAAGGGTCTTGATTGGTCTCAGATATGGTTCATCTAAAACCACCCTGTTCCCATACAAGCACCCAGATGCAGATCACATGGCATGCACATGTCCAGAATGGGAAACACTTATTTAGACCATGGTAGCAATGAATGCACAGTTAGATGACTACATGTATGACAGGCCTCTCCTTAAAATAATTCACTTCCATACAACATCTATGAAAGGAAATTTTGGACTACTTCCAGTTTTATCCCTCTTGTTTAGGAATTCATGTCTGGTTAACAACACAGTGACAGAAGCATGGAACCAGAGGAGAATGAACAGACCAGTATCACAAAGGTCTAGTTTAGTGCACATCAGAAACACCAAACATCAGAATGGACACAGCACATGAGAACAAAAATAGCAAATAACTTATTATTCAAATATTTAATTATTATTTACCACTATTAATAAGTCTAAGTGCAAAATAAAAAGCATGCATCATTACTACTTACGTTTACACACACAAAATTGTAGCACTGCCCTGAAATGATGTTTTGTAGATGGCTATCATTTTTTCTTAGAGATACTGAAATAGTTTCAACCTGATTAGACAAAAAAAAAAAAAGAAATCAAAAATTCTATTTCAGCCTTAATTATCTGCTAAAGCTTCTGGCAATTATTATTTCCACTACAAAAACTGAAAATTGCTCAAAGTTTTGGGGCACTCAACAGTGAAGCATGGAGCCCAACATATGTTGAAGTATACTGTTTAGGGAAGCCATTCCAGAAACAGCCCTGGAAGCATCAGACATGAGTGCTGCTGCCAGGGTTAGGATGTTCAACTGTTTCCAGAGATGAAAACACTGTCCATAAAGCGATCTAATGATTTTAGAGATATAATTCTGAGAAAACCTCTGTAATATTTAAATATATACATTTTGTCTTCATGAAGTTAAAAATTAAATAAAATAAGTGTGTATGAAAGACCAGGTGCACTGGTATTCCAGGATTCTGCCCAGAACAAGAGTACATGACTTGTCTAGAGTTTCTCCTTGAAATAATTTCCTCAACGAATATTTTAAAATACTTTCTTACGCACAGACATACTTATTTTGCAGCCTTTGACACAAGCTAAGTAACTATCTCATCCCAGTGAAAATAAAAAGTAGATTTTACTACATTATCAGCTTCAGTATTGCCTTAAGTAAAACAGTAAACCAGGTAGCAGAGGGTGAATCTGTTCCCTAAGAGAAGACAACACTTTAAAGCAAACGAAAAATCTTGAAATTCAGGAGAAAAAAATCTTCATGTTGCTTCCATTAAATCAGCAAATCCCACTGTTTCACTGTACAACTGAGCTTTATTTCTGCCCAAAACGCATATTAAGTATCATAGCAAGCAACAGAAGCAATACACTGCTGTGTTCCCTTAAAATGCCACTTAAACCACAATCCAACAAAAGTTGCAAATACAACATTTAAAAAGGCTTTGCAGTGTTATGTAAAGCTGTATTTGTTAATTTTTGTAATAATCAGGAGCTAACTTGTTTGCAAAGGAGGGTGGTTTGAAACCAAAAAGTTGTTATTTATGCTCTAAAGATTTTAGAAACATTTTGGGCTCAAAATTTGATACCATAGCCACAAAAGCTGACATTTAATATTTTAAGATTAAAAAAAAAAAAAACTCACAGAAGGTATGAATTACTTAAAAATACTTGGCAAATGCAATATTCCAGGGCTCACCAGGCTTGAACCTCTGGAGATGTAAAGTCAGAAATCCCTGGTACCTTCTCAACCTTGCATATACTTCAATGAATACAAACATACTGCAAGCCAGCATCTTTTCAGAAGGTATTTGGAACATGACCCAAGGCAGAAGGCCTACTTTAATTTTTTCCTTTGAGATATTACGATATAGTAATATATTTATAATATATTATAAATATATATATACTTAAGATATAGTGCTTCAGCATTGCTGAAAATTTAAAAATTCCTTCAGTGTATCAGAATTTTGATTTAACTTCAACAATTTTATTAAGTACCACACTAGTATTTTTTAACCACCATTTTATCCAGCAAAAATGAAATCAAAATTCTCTGTTGGAAAAGTAAGCGCAGCTGCCTAAGTAGAAGCTTCAATAAATCATCAATTTACTAAAACTAATTCTTATTCTATTTGCCATTTAATATCCTATGCAATATTTGGGTTTTTTAAATTAACAGCAATATTAATCAATATTATCAGCTATGCAAGAGAGCAAAAATTACCTAAAAATACCACCTTGGTAAAGAGCGATTCTCACATAATGTTTCAGTGTTTAAATAGAAAGGAGTATATGGATTTGCTTAATTACTTCTGGTCCTTGTAATAACTGTGATATTCTTTAATGCTTTTTTAGTTATGAGATGCCCTGTACTGAATTTTCAACTTTATTCAACATGCACTTTCATAAAATCAAAAATTAATATCAGGACACTTGTAACCTGTAAAAGTTATTTAAATTATATCAGAATTTAAAATCGCAATTAACCCAATGCAGCAGATGGACAATGTAATCATTAAGAAATTGGTGAATTTCTACAAGTGAAATGCTAGTTCTTTTTCTATTTGAAAACAACCAAATATTTTTATATGCTGCTTATGGATAATTATCCAGTCACAAAAATGACACACAGCTTCATCCAGCTGATTCCATTTCAGGTGACAGCAGCACTTTGCCACTAAAGAAACAGGAGTACATGATTTCCAGCCACAGAAGAAAACATCTTCAGCTCCTATTTAGGTTTGTTTGCTTCAAAAGAAAGGGCTAAATAAGAACTTTAAGGAAAGATTCAGGTAATATCTTTCACAGTATGATATCTTTAACATAACATTCGTTCATTAGTCATACTGTTTAAAGTAACACTGATTAAAGTACTGTTAAAGTACTTCACAAGCAACAATGTAGCCTTAAAAAAACTACAGAAAAGCTTTTCATTTTCTTTATCTTATTAGTTCAATTTTTAGGTCTTTTTTTCCCCTGTTATTGGCATTATCATGTTATTAGAGCTTCTCTCAGAAATCCTTCTAACAAAATTTCTTTTTAATTCTTCTTTAAGGATATATGTCGACGTTAACAAGTACCTCAGAAATAAATATGGCTGCTACTGGGAACTGCAGTATCAAAAGTATCTAAAATGTTAAAATACTTGTCCCAGATAATATGTGCTCTACTGAATGGTCTCTTATTTAGATTAATTACCTTCCAACTATCCCTTCGAAAAGGCCCAGCTTTCAGTGCAGTACATCTATACTGCTGAAAGTAATTATTTTGCACAAAATCAAGTCTCTCTCACACAGGGTGCTGTGCTTCATTTGAGAACACATAGGCTTCTGCATATATTCTTTCCAAGGTTAGAAGTTCTGTTTATTGCTAAGCTTAACAATTAACTCAGAGATTTTATTGTTTAAAAGTATACGGGTAAATGATGTCTTCCTACTAATAGCCGAATAGTTTACATGGAGATGAAAAAGAGAACGAGCAATGGATTTGGTGTCAGTGAAACGGAAACATACTTCTGCCCCATCCTGCAGCTATTCAGACAAGAAAAGATCTTATTCAGCTCCGCTAATTTTTTTCACTTTTAGATGTAGACTTTTAATAGATATAAAGCACGATTCCACACTGAATACAAGTCTTTTCAAACAAAAACTGTAAGTGCAATGTCATATGACATTTCCAGATATAAAACAGCCATACAGGTTGATAGAGAAACATATCCTTCTAATAATTAACACAGCATACAGAAGATCAACAGACATGAATAAAACCATTGCACAAGTAACAACATGCAAATCGGAAAACCTGTATTTTTGAACAGCTATTCCATGTCTGTTTCTCTGGCTAACAGGAACATGTTATCACATATGCACATATCATCACATAAGATATAATTACAAATCATCCCAACACCAGTCTAAATTTAAGCAACTACCAAATGCTAAGCACTTTGGGAAAAGGAAACATGATAGCTCTATTAGAAAGAATAAGGAAAAAGATAGTTAAATGCCAGTAGAACATTCCATCAATATCCTAAAGCAAAGGCTTCAATGAGCATTCACTGTGAGGGAAATGTACCCCTATTCCTCTACAAAAAGGCTGATTAATTTGATTTTGCATTCACAGCTCTGCAGGAAAACAATGTACGCTTTAATTGGTTCAAACTCCAAGTCAGACTTCAAAGTAACGAAAGCATTTCCTCTGTAACATATTTGTAACAATTTGGGCTTACTGGATTCATAAAATCCAAAGAAAATTGCCTCTCTGTTGTCTGGGTTCAATTTCTCCTCTAATCTAATATGGACATTTTAAGTAGATGTGTAAGATCCCTCTCTACAGCACAACTGGGCAGAAGATGCTTCCTTCTTATTAACTTCTACACCTGGTGTTAATCCCTTCTAATAAATACTACAGGGACACAAGGAGTCTCAGTGTCTGTTTTTTCCATTATTAAGACCATTTCTTAACAGTAGTGGCAACCAGAAACATTAAATTAATCATTCAGTTGAGAGCCATAGAGTTGTACTTACTTTTATTTGGCTTTTCAGAGATTCCGGAAGGAGAAAACCTACTTGTGCAAGAGTTTCCTTCACATTGGTGATAACACAAACTTGTTGTGATAGGTTGTCTGTGATCAAGAAAAAAACCTTAGTATTTAATGCAAAAATAAATTAATCCAAATTACAAATCTGATAATCATTACCTTCAACCCACATATTGTTGTCTCTTGACAGAACCTTTTCAACAGATGTAAATTTAAAGGCTACAAGGTACAGTTAATATAGCTATGTAATTTATATAACATACATCTCAAAATTCAAATTATATTTTATATGATTTTGTACAACATGAAATCATTACATAAGGCCTATCCCCAAAGCCCATTTAGATCTATTAAAAGACATTTCTTCAGGTCCACATTGACACTATATGACAATCAAGAACACTTTTTGAAAATTTCATCTCTCTTAGCACTTCAAAAGATCACTAAATGCAGTGTCTGTAATATTGAGTAAATAAAGGCGGAAAAAAGGAAAAAAACCCAGGAGATAACATAAATCCTATTCCAAACAACATCTACTAAAAAATTGCCCAAAAAATTTATTGATGATACTTTTTAAGGGGACAGCAGATGTAACTGTTCACCTCAATAGCAAAGAAGTTGCAAAGTAGTGACAAAGATCTTGGCATGGGCAGCTTCCTAGATCTTTTACTGGTGGGGCGAAATACAGTATTTTATTGCTATCAAGAACAATAGTTTCAAGTTACTGCCTGATCTGTTCCATAAAGCCAGTATTTCATAAAATTAGCATTCCCTTCATATTGACTACAAGTTTTAGATTCAGTGAACATTTTCCTTTCTTTAAGCCAACAAATCAAAATTCAAGTCTGAAACTCTCAAGTCTAATTCAGGACTTTATCCTTTCGATGCTTAATTAACACACAAAACACAAAACACAATGTTTTCGGGGTAGCCATTCTATAAGCAACTACAAATTTCATAAATGTAAAGCCTAATTATGTTTAAATCAGCCTTCAATGAAACTCCAGGGACAGAAATATACCAAACACCACCACAAAATAAATTAGGAGTGAAAGACAAGAAAAATTATAAAAATATGGGCTAACTGGTCTTCAAACAAGTCGGAATATAAACATGCGTATTTGTTGCATGTGGAAAGTTATTTCTATAATTACATACCACACAATAAGTTTAATCAGATGCATTACTTCAGCAGTGCAGAAACATCCCACTTTCTATTGTAAACTCACAGACTTCTTTACAAAAATAGACATAAAGACCTGAAAATTTATTTTAAAGCTGCTGTAGAAACATTATTGGAAAGTGACTTGTGATTTTTAAGCAATTTTCTGTGAGCAGGAAAAGTGAATTAACCACTAAGAATCCCAAAAGATAATTACAATGATTTTTTGAATCATGGATATTTATTATGTCTAATATTTATAACATGACAACAAAAATAGTGGTGGCAACTGACTTTGTATTAAGTTAGCAAGAATGGGGAGGGAGGAAGAAAGAGAGATAACAAGAAACATCTGCTTATAAACCATCACAACCAGATGGAAGTAGAATAAAAAAAATGCATGGCCAGTTCTCACAAGACTGGAAATCACAGGATACCACAACTGTGGGAGAAATTATCTTCCCATAGATTCACTGAGCAAAAAACTATACTGAACATGCATCACCGTTGGCTTCTACTTAATACAGAATAACTTTACAGTCTGAAAAACTGGAAACCATATTGAATTAATTTCTTATCAGCAGAAAGAAACCAGTGGGTAGATTGAAATCAGAGCAAGAGCCACTTGAATTTAATGTACACAAAGTGCAGATACAATATAGATATACACAATAAACCAGACCAGCATATCAGATTTCAAGAACTCAGACTCTATTAAACTAAGTAATTTAATGAAGAAGGTCAGATTGGAGCTATTACAAAAATCCACATGTGGAAGAAGGCTGTGGAATCCAAAAACGCACCATAACTTAGGCTCAAACAGTTATTTTTAAAAAGAAGTCTGTAATCAACAGCAAGTGTCAGAAGTATTCTCACAAAAGGCTGCCCAAAGGCTGCAGCTATAAAAACCCATCTCACTCCTCTATCCAGCCCTCTTAGATCTCTAATTTCCTGTAATATAAATAAGAAAGGAGAGGCAATTATAAAAAAGCAACTAAGATTTTCAGGTTGAATTTAATAAAGAAGAGAGAAAATCCAATGAAGTGTGGAAACTGTATTTTTTATCTGGAGGAGGAACATAATGTTATAAAGGGAAAGTGTGTTAATAAAGTAGGAGAACATTAGAGTAGTGGTAATACCCACATTGAAAAGGTGCTGCATGCTTTTAAATTATCAAGGAAATGAGTAAAAGGAGTCTGGGAAATCATCATTTATAAAATCATCATAGTAAAGCAACAGTTCTGTTCTAGTTGAGGTTTGAGGCTCAATTTCCATTTAAATCCAAACTATTTCAAGTGGTCAAAAAAGATCCATGCATTAGTTTAGACTGCACCTTTGCTGCCTTGTGGGAAGGAAGACTGAGTGGAGCCTTCCTCCCCAAGATGGCCTGTGTCCACCTCTGCTAAGATGATGCAGCTCTGTCACTCAGCGTAGTCACACTGAACCCAGTGAGCACAGCTGGAGTGCTGGCTCGTAACTCCAGGGATTCCATCAGTTTTGCTGCCTGCCAGTAAAGCTGACTGTGTGCAGCATTTCATTCCTGTTTTCAGAATTTTGTTTGGGTGAATGAAACAGTCATTCTGGAAAGCCATGACATGGCTGTGTCACAAAGAATTTTAATACTCGGCTAAAAACATTTTGTTTTCCATTGGACTGCTGGATAATTGAGGCTGGAAGGGACCTCAGGAGGTCTCTCATTCAAACTCCTTCTCTAAGCAGGATCACCCATGAGGTCAGGCCTGGTCACTCAGCCCCTTACTGCTCTGACATACAATCTCACTGCTTGGTTGTCGGTCAGGGGTGAAAGAGGTTATTCCTATTATTGAGTTGGAACTTCACTTGGTTGGGTTCTTGTGTTTCCTCCTGTCCTCCCACAATGAAACACAGCTCTACGTTACTTAACTACTTTCTGCCATAACTTTATTTTCATCTGCCCAATGCTTTTTTAAATTGTTTTCTCACTATTACATTACATATCAAACCCTCTACCTTGCTTTGGCTTCCTCTTCCTCTCCTTATTTAAACTTATTATTTCCCTGGAAATTTCCTCTCCCCAACACACATCACCCATTTAATGCCAGCTTCGTTCCAGCTGTACCTGATAATGGAGTAGTGTTCTCCATTCACATGCATCACATTTGATGCCATCCATCACTTTTAACATACACTCAGAGCATATTTCTTGCATGAAATAAAAAATAGTTAACACTTTACACAGTCAAATTTAAACTTTACATTTCTCTATCAGGAGTTTTCTTCATTAAAGCTAAATTTGATACAAGATTTCAGAATTTAATCCATTAAACCTCTTTTTTCCCCGTCGGAAAAATTGATTTTCAATTTTTCCATGCCCTCCTTTGATATCCTGAAAGCTTTAGATGACATTATTATTCACCAACACCTGCCACAGTCTTTATCCTAGGATCACACCCAATTATAAATTAAAACATGTGCATGTTTATGGAACTACCATAGATAGATGATGTATTAAGTGTACTCTAATGGAAGACTTAGAAGTTTACCTTGAAGAGCATGCCACAAACAAGCAGCAATTAAAATAATACTTAGTTTGAATAAAGATAATAAATATCACATCCTAGAGCATTAATACCATAAGAAGAAAAAAAGCATCTGAATGGCAAATAGGTTTTAGCCTACAGACATAACTTTTTCCTCTTAATTGCACATATATGTATGTACATACACTTGTTTTTGGAAACATGTTCATACCGCACCACTCTTAGTCTGCTATTACAATTCCAATTATTTTGGAAGCAAATCCTATTCATCAAAGTACTTTTGAAGTTTACAGTGAATTCCAAGTAGTAAATTAATTTATCAGAATTCCATTTGCACTTTCTACATAGCAATGGCTTGACTGGTCTGGAAATCCAGTATGGTTTCCCCTGGCATCTTCAGAAACATCTTTGTTATGAGATGCTACCACTGTAAACAGAAGAAAAATTAAACAAATGCTGCCAAGCATTTAGTTCATCCATGCTCAACAGAATGAGTTGAAAGTGTTATTTGAATAATGTAGGTAACCAAAAATATCTAACAACTTTTTTTTTGTTTACCCATTCCATGTGTCTCTGTAGCCACAAAAACTAAAAACCAAACTTGACACTGCCCGTACCAATATTAGTACACAGGAAAGAAAGGAACATTTTGTGGTAGAAGGCAAGAAAAGATGGTTGTTTTCACCTGGCAGTAGCTATTCCAAGGAGTATTCCCCACCTGCCAGTATGTTTCTTTGGCTCAGAGCAGAGAACAGCCACTGGTTCATGAGTATGCCCATGAAAATGCAGCCTACCTCGCATAAATTCTCTGTCCTTTGCTAAACAAGGCGTATCTCAATTTCTATTTTTATAAAAAGTCACATGGTTTCTCCACAGAACACAAGTCATAATATGTAGCTCCCAACAGTCATAAACAGTTTGAAGGCATTACAATATTTTTCTCGGCACCTGCAAAAACCATCATTTAATCTACATCAACAGATACTTCTTTAGCCAAATTTGAGGGCAAGTTATCCAAACTGCAAATGCATGCTCTTGTGAAAAAGTTATTTATAAAGTAAGGCCCTTGAGAAAAGAAAAACAAGGAGGAGGAGGAGAGAGAGAGAGAGAGAGTCAAATTGTAAGTTACAAACTTCTGAGAAGTACCGTTTAAAGCTTACTTGTTAGAACTAGAGTTCAAAATTACCTACCTCAAGGGCAGTAATCCTAATGGAATTTTTTTAGGATGTTTTGTATTAGCCTGATCTTAACTACATTTCTAGATGAGTCACCCTTATTGTAAGACAATGTTTTCTTACTTCAAGACTATTAAAAATAGGCGTGTGCCACCTTGTCTGCATACTCTACAAGTTTATACCTGTGTAACTAAAGAAAAGCCTTAAATTTGCTTTTTATAAAACAGTTATAAAAGAGACTTGAGGAAGCGAGGAAACTAAAAAGAAATGTTTTAAGAAAACAACTTTTTTCTCAAAAGAAAAATAACTCAGTCTTTTTACATTGGTGAAATGTTTCTTTTTATTGTCTTGAATAAGAATGATATGCATGTGTATAAATATCTAAGGTAAAAAAATGTATGTAGGGATGCATGTTTTTCTTACTTCCACCTGAGTCAAGTTTATCAAGCTGAAATTTGTTGAATTCCTGAAGAAAACCAAAAGTTTTGATCACTAATAAATATAAACTGCAGATGACATGAAATTTGGAATTGTAGTCAAATCAAATGTGTACATTCAGAAGTTCTCAATCACTACTGAATTCATCCAGTGAGAAAATGTGCATCCAGCACAGTAAATTGGGTAACTTAATAATAAAGAAATCAGCTTTGAAGACTGAAACAGCAGTGGGAAACCACTCTGAGGCCAGAGCCCTTAATATTCTGCACCCTCCTAGCCCATACATTCAGCTTCTGGGACATCTCCAGGGGGCCTTGACAGCATGCAAGATGGTGTTCAGAGAGCTGATATCTTGCAACTCAACTTAGCAGTCATGTAGGACTTCCCCCTCAGGCACTCTACATGGCACAGAAAGTGATAAGCAAGAGCACATCACTTACAAGAGCACATATTGATAGGGCAAGTGGGAATGGCTTCGAACACAGAGTAGGTTCTGATTCGATATTGCAGAGAAGTTGTTTACTTTGAGGTGGTGAGGCACTGGAACAGGTTGCCCAGAGAAGTTGTGGATGCCCCATCCCTGGAAGTGTTCAAGGCCAGGTTGGATGGGGCTCTAAGCCACCCGATCTAGTGAAAGGTGCCCCTGTTGATGGCCAGGGGGTTGGAACTAGATGGTCTTTAAGGTCCATTCCAACCCAGGCTATTCTACGATTCCGTGATTCTACGATATAGCACCAGGTAGTGGGTTTTGAACTCTCAAGAAAAGCAGATACTGTCATATAGTCAATTACGCAGCATGTAGGAAAGGCCTAAGTGAACATGCCTTGGCTTGTAGGATGACTGCCATTCTCTAAGGTGATGTATCCTTGAAGGTTTCCTGTAGGTACAGCACAACACAGCAGAACATAGCTAGTAAGTTTCCTTCAGTAAAACTAACAACCATAAGACTAAATGATGCCATACAGGGGTACATCGGGATGATGCTCCAAAGGACAAAAACATATTCTCCCCTTAAATATACTTAAGTGTGGAATGAAGTGTGAATAGAGCGCCTGCCTAATAGTAATACATGGGTCAACTGCCCACTACCAAAATAATTCATGCCATAGCGACCTGAAGATCTGAGATTTGAAGCCTTTTGAAGGGCACAAAAAAGATAAGGCACAACTCTCAAACTGCTGTCTTGGAGAATTAACAGTGCCAATTCAAAACCCCATTAAAGATAATTAATTATGTAAGATAACTCTGTTATGCAGTGTCCTAATTTGCTATGGAGGACTCATTATACTGCTTGCATAAGGAGCAAAGAACATGTACAGCTTCTGCTTCCTCAACTCATGCAATGCAGCAAGAAGCAAATCTAAATTTCAATAAAGTACAGATTTGCATAGAAACCACCATAATAAGACTACTGCGGTTACTGAAGCAGATATATTGCATGCTGCCACACCAAATGGACATAGGTAAGTAAAGGGATTAGCCTGATTGACCACCATGAAAGTCTTCATTTTTACTTTAAACTACACAAGCTTTTTATTACAAGCAACAGCTGAAAAAGATTGTGCTGGCTTTAAGGAAAACAAAAAATGTGATAACATTACATATGCCAGGAAGGCTATTGTGTTGGTGAGGCATAATTTCTGCTTTGTAAATTCATGTCAACTACTCCCTGCCAACCCCTTTTCTACAATATGTTTGGAATTCTGAAGCTTGAAAGCTAGGAGTGTGGAACCTCTAAAAATCCTACAAAAAGTAAGATTTTCAAAAATCCTAGGCTTCTAGCTATGAATATGAGAGCCCATTGCCTGTCAGAACCAGAAATTTCCAGGCTTCCCAACCCTATCTTTTTGATTTGTGCCTGAAAAACTCAGTTAAGTAGTTCTAATGATGCATCTAATATGCAATATTTGCCCACTGTAATAACTGGAGTGGACAACTAGCCACTCACTCACTGTGCCCCAGTAGAACACAGCTTTTGCTCTGGTTTTCTGAAATAGGAACTGCATTCTTTTCTCTGGAAAGGTATTTTTAATCCAAAGTGAAGTCCTTTTGTCTTCATCAGTTCTCAACAAGGAGTCAGGCGAGAGTCCCCTGAATCACTGCCCATCAGTTTACAATAACCATCAGTGTCCTCATTATACAGTATTTGAGAATTCTTACTTTCAACATTGTTTTTAGTGAGTCAACCTAGATAAAGGCTAAATCCAGTCTTTATGTTAAACTGCTATGAAACCACTGCCACCAGAAAAAAAAAAATTAACAAACTGTTCAACAAGGTATTTATAAATTAATAAAATACCTCAGTATCTCATAATTTCTACATCAATTTAGGCATCAGCTGACCGTATGTAAAACAGTGACAAGCCCTAAAGAGTTAATATTTAATTTTCACTCTAATACGTAGAATAGAAAGATGGAACATATTCAGAAATGACCTGCAAATGAAAGAAAAAAATAAATTGCTTATTCCTTGTAAAGCCCTTTAAAATTAATCTCTGTTTGACTGTAATACACACAGCCTTTTATAAAGTTCTGTATTCCAAGAGAAGTAAATAAAGATAAATATGCATAATACAAAGATTCCAGTAAACAAGCTAAAACAACTTGCCTAAGCACATTTTATCCATCATAAAACTTCTCTTAAAGACAATTCAAACTATCACACACAAAATTCTTAATTAGAATCAGGAATATGCAAACTGACAGTCACAAGGACAAACACATACCCTTAATGATCGATTCAGCTGCACACAGATCCCGCTTGTAGGTCACCTAAAGGACAGACAAGCCTCATTAGATTTAACACAGCAGGAAGGAATGTAAAAGCAATAACACAATTGCCCTGAAGGCAATTCTTTACATTTTAAATACCATAAACAAGTGATATCGTCAATTTCTTAATTTTGGTAAAATACCACTGGCAATTTGTGAGAACAGAGGTTGCAGAAAGTACTGAAGACTTGAGGAAACCCCTTTTCCAAATACTTATATCTGCTTAGAACTCATTTGAAACCTAGAACAATTTTGAATACTTTGAAAAATCATGAAAACATATTAATGCATGTTTTTTTACGTATCTATTCTATTCTAATTTTATTTCAAAATAGATTAATTTTTAACAGGACTTGGGATCATAAAAATGACAGCCAGGGAGAAATCTTGTTATTGCTTTTACTAATATAGGTGCAATTTTTCAGTAGTGCAAGACTATTACTGTTAACAGGAGTCCAATTAACCTGTGGGAGTCAGTGAGACTACAAGTAGAGTGTGCGTGAGCTTTCAGAGAATTAATAAACATCAAGTTCTCCTTTAAGACATTAATCAGATCAAGTTTGATGAACAATAAGATGATGAATGACTTGGTACTTGCAAAGACACCCTTTATATCTGTCTTTGTACCCTCATGGTGGCTGACAGTCCCAGTCATAGACTTTGCAAATGAAATAACAGAAAATTAAAGTCAGCATTTACCCAAGACATTAATAGTCTTTGCTAGCACTGTTTTCACAATAACAAGCAGTAACTCGAACTTTTGAAATATTTGTATTTCTTTTTTACTGTAACTTCCATTAACGCTAAATAAAATTTTACTGGATTTTCTGATTTTCTTTTCTCTAGAGTCTGAATAAATATTTCTTTCTTTTTGAAATGAACTGAACAGGATTCCAAAAGTTTTAGTGCTGCAAAGTAAAACTTACAGGAGGACACCATTAACGGTATCAGCAACTTAGTCTCCAAGTAAGTGGTTATTTGGTTTTTAACATAAGGATTTTTGTAACCACTTTCCTTTCAATCTCATAAATTAAGCTCTCTATTATAGTCAGAAACAGATGAATAACATGTCATGATTTCCCCAATGCATTATATTCTTTTAAAATTCAAAACTAACTTAATTCCCTGCAGTTTGTCCTGCAGGAGGAGCAGCCAGAGAATCAATCTATCCTGATAAATCTTAGGAGTATCAGTTTACAAACAGACATTTACATTCCTACTTACCTTTGGGAAGAATCAATGTCTTGAAGTTAGATTTAAGGATAGAGTGACCAACTGAGTAACTGATTTTGCTGCAAAGTTTCTTTCTATTCACCAGATTCTAGAGGGCATTTATATTGAATTTTCAGTAAAGTGTAATAGATTATAATCCCAAAACCTTTCAAGAAACAAGACTAAGGTCTGTCAGAAATGGTGTCACATACTCTAATATTTATGTTCTCTTTGAGGCGCAAAAGTATTTTTAAACAGCCTGATTTTAAAAAATGGTAGGTGCAGTCTTCAAGAAAACAGCACAGGAGAATAAAAAGTTAAGAATGAACCTTTAAAAAATCTCTTCTGAAATTCTGGGACAGACATCAGCAAATGCTTTGTTTCCTAGAGAAATAAATCATCGAAGACCATATCACATGCTTCATATGTCTTTCTTCCATAATCTTTGATCCTATAAGCTAATTTGAGATACAGGCTCCTATAAGTTTCGTGAAAATTGCAGAGTTCAGAAAAAAGCCTTCCAGATACCTTATTGTGACCACCCCTTACCAGTCAGTGAGGGAGGGTTTCTTAACACCTCTCTCAATTTGAGAAAGATGGTAAATTCAATTCCCTGATTGTTCCCTGTAACAGTTGCACAGAGCTTGAGCCCAGATTTCTCCATGGCATTCTAGATGCACTTGCAATACTAGAACATCTCTTTTCTAATTTCATATTCTTGTTTCTCTATTCATGGCTGACATATGGTATTTTGCCAACATACAGTGGAAACTTGCTATCCTCTGTGATTCCACATTCAAAGTCACTGTCTTCCAGGAACAATCCACTAAATGACCTATACTTCATTTGTTTCTAAAATCAGTTCTTGGTATTTGGCTGCAATGAAAAGCATACTTTTTGTTTGCTAAGCACTCCTTATAAACCAGTCCTTCTGATCAATTATATTTTTATTTACGAATCCTTAAATCTTTGTCTGCAAACTTTATCAGACAACCATTAAATACCTTAGAGACAATAACAGCTTCTGCAGAAACTGGTGAGACATAGTGAGAATTATCTTTCGAAATATATCAATTATCTAATTTTTCATCTATTTAATGAGAACTAGTACAGTTACAGTCATCCTATTTTTAATTAAGATGTCATGTAATAACAAGTCAAACTTCTGCCAGTTGTATATTGTATCAGCACTACCATCTTTATCAGCCAAGATTATAGTCTTGTAATAAAGTCTTGAAGTCAATTTCACAAAATAACTAAATTCCATGTTGGTTGACATTAATTACATTAATCCCTTGACTTTTTATTAATCAAGTTTTGCCTGTAGCAGTGCACCCTTTTGTTTTGTTGATAAATATCAAACTCACAGGCTTCTAATTACTCAAATTCTCATTCTTCATGTCACAATATTAATTTTCATTTTGTCCTCTTGAACATCCAGTAGTCCAAGACCTTTAGAATGTTATTGCTGCAATCCAGAATATCACTAGGCCAAATATTAAAACTCAACACAAATACCTCACTGTCACAGAACATGAAAACATGACCTGCTTGTAGGAAAGGCAGAGCAGTCTTACTTATTGAACGTCGCTTCTGTATAATAAACACTCTATTGTACTCACTTAATAAAGCCTCAAAAATCATCCTATGAGTTTGTTTTCCTGTGTGCCTTTTTTTTGTTAACTGTCAGACGTAAGTTTTCATTACCTAGGAAGATGTTCTTTTAAGTTACTCCGCAAAATTACTTCTGAGTAATGTTTAAAAGTCTTCTTCAGACTGATTTAGCTTGATGAACAGTTTGTACATTAAATGCAAAAATACAACTCTTTACTGAACAAATACAATAAAGTTATGATCACACACATACACAAAGGTACCGTATTTCATTTTAATGAAGTTTTTCCTTTCTCTTACACTAAGACATCATACAGATCTCCTTTGTATGGGATAGTTTTCTAGGATTAGAAAATAATCTGTTGCTTTTTAGAAATGGTGAGGATTTTTCACTCTATCAACATTAAGTCTATAAATCTGTCTCAATTTTTAAAAATGTTCTTATACTGAATTTTTTATCTACATTGTACATACATATATATACTAGAGTACAACAAATACATTCTGTTAGTTGATCTTACATTTTAAGAGCATATATTGCCCCAGAATATTTAAGGTCATTTTACTTCCAAGGTATCAAACACAGAGAAACTGAAAATGTGGTGTTGATAGAGTCTTTCTGCTTCCTTTTTTTGCTATCCTGCTTTGAAATATCTTATAAATAGCTATATAATAACTATCTTTAAAATAGATCTTAGAAATATTTATAACACTGAAGTAATTTGAATTATTTGGTTGTTTTCACTACAGAGAATGATTTTAATTTTGTAACTTGTTCCCAGAAAAGAAACGAACTACCTCCTGCTTTAGCTCAACAGTGACTTTGAAATGTTACTTTTCCTAATGTGCAAGTGCTCAGGTAGAATAATTAGAGTTAATTCAAGAAGATAATATATAAACACACACAACATTTTCCCACAGCTTTGAGTCATTTAATGTTATGTAGGTTGTGTACCTCATGCATAAACTGAATTCTTACAAATATCTGATCTGCTCTTTAGAGATTCAAGGTCCACACAGGATGAAACTGGTTTTTAATACTTGAACTTTAGAAACTGTTAATTGACTGCAGTCCTTCTGTTACACATCCTCTGAAACCTCAACTGAACGATGATTATTTATTTCAGATTATTTATCTGGATGGCACATCTTTTTGCCTTTGTGTTTTTGCCTTGTGTGAAAAAATAAAACCGGAGCCATTGGGAGAACATCAGTTCTCGGCATATGAGATTTCATTTAGCTCAGCATTAAAAACCTAGCAGATAAAAATAACAACATATTACAAACTACTATGACAACTAAGGAAAGACGATTGTGTTTCTGAAAGATGATTAGTAACAGTAATAGTTCCTAAACATTTTGTAAGCAGGCATCACTTGAGAAAACTGGCAGTCTTCTGCACTTCATCAAACCGGAGACTGAGCATGACTGTTCTTTAATGGTACTGCTCCAAGTCACCTGCCAAACACCTTGGTACAGAGTGAGCAACGCCAGGTGCTATTCAAGAAGGAACCATATTGCTCTGTAGTCTCTAAACTGAAATGAGTGTTTCCTGCAGAAACGATGTAATATTTTACAGACCTTTTCATTTTTATGCCTTCCTCTTTTAATGTTTTACAAGCCACAGAAGACACCAATGACTTTTAGCCACAAAACTAGGGCACAGGATGTGAGAAGGTACTTTAACGACCTGGCACCAGCATCTTTGTGTTTACTGTATGTAACATATTCACTGCTCTGCACTGCCTGCAGCACAATGTCTGCACATAAATGAGTACTCTTGTTACTGTCACACTCTGCACAACACTGTCAACACTGAGACTGTGCTGGGTAGACCTTGGATGGATACCAGGTGCCCACCAAAGCTGCTCTGTCATTCCCCTCTTCAAGTGGATAAGGAAGAGAAAATATAACAAAAGATTCATGGGTCAAGATAAGGGCAGGGAGAGATCACACAAACCAGACTCAACTCAGGGAAATTAGTGTGATTTAGTTTAATTTACTACCAATCAAATCAGAGTAGGATAATGAGAAATAAAACCAAATATTAAAAAGAGCTTCACCCCACCCCTCCCTTTTTCCCAGGCTCAACTTTACTCCCAATTTTCTCTACCTCCTCCCCTCCAGTGGCACATGGGGATGGGAAATAGAGGTTGCCGTCAGTTTATGACACAATGTCTCTGTTGCTCTCTCCTCCTCAGGGGCAGGACTTCCTTCCCTTCCCTTCCCTTCCCTTCCTTTCCTTCCCTTTCCTTCCCTTTCCTTCCNCTTCCCTTCCCTTCCCTTCCCTTCCCTTCCCTCTTCACATACTATCATTTTCCAAATGTTTATAGGACTCTTTAAGGTTCAATGCTACTGCAATGGGTCCCACACACTATAAAGTTCAGCATCAGGATTTTGTTTCATAAACAGTTTTGGAGAGACACTGACACTTCAACAAGTCTCTTTCAAAACAGAGATGAGCACAAGTTCAAATCCAAATGAAACTGGGGACTGGTTACTAGTGCTATTCCTTGGGGCCCGATACTGGGGACAATACTGACTAGCATCTTTATTAACAACCTGAGAAATGGGAAATACTCTCAGAAAACCAGTAGATGACAACAAATGAACAACTATTCATTCAATATGCTCAAGGGTCCAACAATAATTTAGAAGGATCGTGGAAGCTTGGAGTAAGGAGATGAGAGAAACTTTGTGGTCTATAACAAACATAAATACAGCATCCTGCATCTGGGACAGAATGACCCTGGGCAGCAGCAGTCCATACTGATGCTGAAATACAGAAAGCAGCTTTACAGAGAAGGACCATCTGGACAAGCTGAGCATGAGTCAGCAGTGTGGAGCAGTGGAGAAGAGGAACCAGACAGGACTGTATCAGTAAGGAAGTAGATCTTATTACAGGTAATACAGGGATTATTCCCCTGTATTTGGCACTTTAGAGGACACACCAGAGTACTGTTTTTAGTTTTGGAAACTAAAACAGTTTGGAAACACAAAGAGGAACAGGCTTGCGCCAGTAGAGGTCTGTTAAGACAGTGTGAGGGAACTTGGCTTGTTCAGCCCAAAGAACAAGAGATGGAAGGTGGGGAAGGGTTAATTAGTAGCCATAGAATAAACCAGATTTTTCTTGCAGAGCTTTCTGATGGCCTTTCTTCCTTTCCCAGTACAAGAGGCAGTAAGGGAAATGTTGAAGAAATAATATGAAAAAAGTCCCCATACAGGGTGATACGAATTGGAATTGTCTTCCCCAGAGAGGCTGTGAAATCTCCATTCTTGGAGATATTCAAAACTTAGCTGGACAACGCCCTGCACTGCCTAATCTAAATAACCCAGTCCCAGCATCAGCAAGGTGTAGGACCAGATGACATCTATCTATTTCATTCAGACTTAATTATTCTAAGCTACATTTATCTGCTGGGCATCAGTAGTACCTACAGATAGCAAAGAACCAGACGAACATGACAATGAGCTAAATGAACCTTCCTGGTGTATTTTGCTGCCCTTCATGTAAGTACCATGCTTTGCAATGTGAACAATGAACACATCAAAAAAAAATATATAATGTAAATATGCATGACATAATCTGTGCCTTAGGAGACTAAATAGGAAAACAGACCATATACTGTTTCAGAGAGACTATATGTCCCCAACAAGATATCAAAAGAAGTTCCGTATGGAAGCAATGCACAAGTAAATTTTCCTGTTAAATTGCACAGGAAACGCACACTGCAGATTCAGGAAATTACCTTTCTTTGTAAGATTTATGGTTATACTATTAGAAATAATGTCTCATTGGAGGAAATTTACAGTCAAAGACAGATGCAGTGATTTGAGCTGCTTCCAGATCCTTCAATGTAGTAATGAATAAAATAAAATAAAATAAAATAAAATAAAATAAAATAAAATAAAATATGAAATACTTTAAAATTGCTTGACACAACAGCTACCAAAAAAAAATAATGTCCCACCATCCAAAACAATGGACTGTGATACTTTGAAATAGAAGGGACATATTATTTGGCACCTGTACGCAGAGCTGCTTTTTCAGTTATCAGGAACCTACCAGATTACCAGACAAGGTAAATGATGTTTAAAAAACTTAAAAGATTATTTGAAGAGGTCTTAAACATTACAGTGCTACTGAGCATAATGAACTACTCTAAAAATCAAACTGTTGATAGCCAGGTATTTGGCATCAGAAAAAAAGCTATGTCCTCATAGGAAAAGTAGAGGAAAACAGACAAAAGATACAGAAATAGCAAGAGAAAGCTCATGTCATAAAAGAGCATTCTTAGTTTTGGAGATTACAGATTTATAGTTTTACAGATTCTCAGGTCATTCAAGTACCTGGATGTTTTTCCTATTTACAGGAAAATACTGTCTTCATTGATTATCTCAAGTAACAACTGCCCAAGTCTCTCTACAATACTGAGCTCTAAAAAGAGTTTAGACAAAACCAATCCTGAAAGATGAAATAGAAAAGCCTGAATTACAATTGAAAACACATCTGAATTTTTATGGTAATATTCAAATTTTATTAATTTTAAATTACATATATATAGAACTAGATATTATTACTGTCTTTACCTTCCAGAGGTCAGCTGTTCCTTCAACAAGTTTGGCATTTGTTTTACAGTATTTCAGAGCCAGATGCAAACATTCAGTTCCATAATCCAGGTCATAGTCTGTACACTGTAGTAATTATAAAAGAAAAAAATACCTTAAATTAGTCCTAAATACTTATAAGCAATAACAAATTTTATTTCATTAATTAAACCTTACATCTCAACAGTCCTATCCACAGTAATACATCTGTATCAGGCACATAGATTCAGGATGGATCAGAAATAAAACCGTTCCAAGAAGCTTTTGCCAAATTGTGGCTATTCAGCAAAGTGTTACAGAAGTAAACAAACACTTTATAAGCACAGACGAATTCAGTTAGGTGCTGCAAGTATCTTCCTAAACCTTTACACTGTTAACTGAACGAATGAGAAGTTACACGTATAAAAAAATTCTTGACGTAGTTGAGAGAGGCCTCACCAAAAGACATCACTGAACTTTCAGTGACAAACCTTTAGAGTATGGGAACAAGATAATAGATGTAGAAGCATGACTCTTCAAATGCTGTGCCTGTTTTGGTTACTGTAGCATCAAAAAAGGGATGGTAGTAACCTCTGTATTCCTTATGTGATTCCCTCTATCTTTCTCTCCAGTTATCTGCACAAAAAAAATAGCAGTCTCATGCTGCTCCATGATCCTTACAGACTAAAAAAAAACCCAACAAATAAAAGTTTTTCTACCTTTTAGGCATCTAGAAAAGATATTATTCTCTCAATACACCCTTCCCAAGCAGTTTGGCTTCCTATTGATAGCAATTATAAGAATCTCGTTAATGAAAAACTGAGTTGGGAGCAGAATCTCCTGAGCTAAAACATAGGTAGAAAAGCAGGAACTGGGAGCTTATCAGTCAGGACTACCTCAAGATGAATTAGCTTGACTAAGACAAGAAAGTTCCTCTCTATTTTCGTATTGCTAAATTACCAGTCCATCCAAAAACACAAATTCCATGTAACAAGGAAGGATAACTTAAGATAGCATCTTTTATTAAAAAAAGGAGGTATTTGAGAAGATCACAGGCTGGCTAGCACAGTATCCAGTCTCTATTTCAGAGTGAATTGTCAACAATAAGAAAGAACAAGGCAACAATATGTTCTTGCTTTCCCAGAATGCTCCCTTTGCCTCATATAAAGCTATTATTCTGGCTTCAGAAATCACTATAATAAAAAGTCCCTGAGGGACACACTAAACCAGAAGCGACTGCCTTAACAGTACTCAGTGAATTACAGGAGTCCTGAATTCACCCAATTATTTTTTGAATAGCAGTATTTTTTTAGCAACTGCAGCAGTGAGTATCTCATTCATCACTCTTTTCATCGCATGCTCTGTTATTCTGACAGAAAAACCACCTTCTCAACCCTTCAAAATGTTCCACCACATCTCTTCTCATATCTTTCCACAGATAAAGACATCAATATCTATTCAGTCATTTCACGTGTGGAAACTACTTCAAAACTTTGATCAACCCTTTTGCCCTCCATTTATCTACACTTACCTGTGAATTTTATCATAATATCCCTCTACAAACCTTCTCAGTTAACCCTCATCTCTACTACTCAGGAAAATAAAACGGGTACCTCTGCTTCCTGTTCTAAACCATTTATGAACAAAATAACTGCACAGGTCTCAGTACAGACCATCATGAAACTCCACTGGTGATTTACTGCAATGAAAACTGGTCACACACTTGACCCTGTTTCTTATCTTCTAACAAATAATGTACTCTGGTAAATCCTTTCTCTTATCCCAAATCTTAAAGTTTCCGTCCAGAGTCTTCAGTAAAAGCTTCTGTGAAACATTTAATTAATGCACTTAGGTTGTTATCAGCTCAATCAACCTCAAACAAGATGCCAATAAAGCCCTTAAAGAATGACAACTAGCTCTGCAATACATAAGCTTTCCTTTACAAACGCTTCCACTGTGTCAAATTTAACCATGTGTCTACAAATTCATGTTTCAAAGATACTGTGCTCAGTAATTTCCAGTCCTCTCCAGGATTCAAGAAACCAAAACTGTCAAGCATGTAAAAATTTAAGTGGGTTAAGGAAGAACCAAAAGAGAGTACTGCAATACAACCTGCCTTTCTTTTCATTAAGTTCCTCAAGATGTTTATTAAAACAGATGAAGAAAATTTTTTGTTTCTATTCTTGTTTTACAATGTATCAGTGAAATTCAAGGAATTCATCAGCATTACACATCTGAACTGCAATACTCATACACACAGACATCTTAGAAAAAAGATAGCTATGACTTTAATATTATTTAAATCAGTAATTTCTGTCATTTTAGTTTGTCAGCCAATTTAGGAAAAGTACTTTAAATGTTATTGTTCTTTACAGTTTTTTAGCTTGAGTTACAAAACAAAACGGACACAAGAACACAGAGCAACTTAAAAAGAAGGGGCTTTCAAAAAAATCACTTTGGAACATTTTTAAATTAAGCAGAAATTTAAATAAACAGGATAGAAAGAAAAGGTCAACAGAAAAGATAAAGGAATAGGGAACTCTAGCTCCAAAATACATAAAAATGCAGTGATCCCCCAAGTAAAGATGTCCAGAGATAAACTGCCAGTAAAACCAGAAATGGACAAGTAACTTTCAATTCCAAATGTTTATTACCAAAATGTTTCTGTTTTCATTTTGTTTGTAAGGAAAATTTTCTGGTAGAACACAAACTATTTTCCACTAATGTGAATAACGTACAGATTAAAAAAAACCCAAGTATTTTTCTTTTTGCTTCAGAATGGAAGACAAAATTTCAGAAATAAATTCAGCTGTGAAAGAATTTATTTTGAAATAAAATTAAAGTTACATTTTTAAAGATATGGGCAATTAATGCAACTGGGACAAAGTGAAACAATTCCAACTTTTTAGCAAGGTATTAACCACAGATAATTACTAGGGAGTGGAGAAGTTCCATAAATGGGCTAAGGCATCTTGAGAGTATTGCTTGCTTCAAGGGATGAAATATGACACAAAGCAAAGTATAATTAAAAACATATTTCACTAACACTTGTATATCATGACATTTACCACTCTAATTATCTGTAATTGTTTCAACCTAAACATATTGTCAGAGTGTACTGTTCTCCAAGTCTGATACACTGATGTCAGAGGAGAACAATGAAATGAAGTAGCAGCACAAGGCCAGCTGTTTATAAACCATCTACACGCTAAACAGTTTCACATGTGAAATTTTAAATCCGTATTCAAAGCGCAGAATTCAAAAGCTTCTATATTGCTCTAAGAAAGTCAGTTAAAAAATTAAGCATTATTAGAGAGCTCCTATAAAAAAAGTCCTGCATCAGGCACAGTATCACCAGCCAGTTGAGGGTGGGGATTGTTGCGCTCTGCTCTGCACTGGGGCAGCCTCACCTCGAGTCCTGTGTGCAGTTAAGGCACCTCAATATAAAAAAGACATTAAACTCTTAGAAAGAGTGTCCAAAGGAGGGCAACAAAGATGGTGAAGGGCCTTGAGGGGAAGCCATATGAGGAGTGGCTGAGGTCCCTTGGTCTGTTCAGCCCAGAGAGACTGAGGGGAGACCTCGTTGCCATTACAACTTTCTTACACAAGGAAGTGGAGGGGCAGACACTGATCTCTTCTCTTTGGTGACCAGGGACAGAACCCGAGGGACTGGCCTGAAGCTGAGTCAGGAGAGGTTTAGGTTGGATATTAGGAAATGGCTCTTCATCCAGAAGGAAGGAGCAGGCTCCCCAAGGAAGTGGTCCAGAACCAAGCTTGGCAGAGTTCAAGAAGCATTTGGACAATGTTCTCAACCACATGGTGGGCTACTGGGGATGTCCTGTGCAGGGCCAGGAGTTGGATTCAGTGATCCTTATGGTTCCCTCCAACTCAGGACATTCTCTGATTCTACAAAAATTCCAGAATATCTGTGAAGAAAATTCATACTGACCAAGGTATACAACCAATTCTCATCCTAAATATTCTGTATGTACTCCAGTGTACATCTAGATTCAATTTAAAAAACAAAAATCTGTTTAAAACTCTTACTCTTTCTAAAGCCTCTTTATAACTGAAAGCCTTTTTAACATAAGTTTGACAGTGTACAGTTAACTGAACTTGACATGCACACATAGCTTTGTGAAACAATAGACATAGTTTAAGTTTCAGACCACAGATTTGAAATGGTGGAAACAGCTGGAAATATTGGCACGAAACATATCCACAAAAGAAAGAAAACATAATAGTTTAGCTCTTTAAATGACACAGAAGGAAACATGTTACTTAAAAATGCTTTTGTACTGTTCAAAGGCATTCTAATAGGTAGTTTTGGGGAGACTTTTTTGTGGGTGTTTTTTTTGTTTGTTTTCCAAGAGTGGATGTTTGAATAAAGTGCTATGAGTGGAATGAGATACAGATTTTAGCATTACACAAAGTCTTCTTCCTCTTCCTCCCAAATTAGTTTGAAAACATTTTGAAAAATACTACTACTTCCTAAAATTCAAGGTGTATTATTGTTCCTTACATGTAAACATAGAATAAGAGGTTAGAGAAAAGAGCAGCTATGCAGCCCGTGTCTCCCTGGTATTTACTGATAGTCCATATGCTCACTTGTTTCCAATACAATACTTTGAATACTAATTTACTGGATCTTTATATGGGAACTGGTAACCATACAATTGGTAACCATACAAAGAACCAGCATAGATGAAAAAAAAGGTTCAATACAGCACTGTCATTTTCCTATCTTTTCATAATTCCTTAGTTTATAGGGGCACAAAATAATATTCTTTATGCATTAACTGAAAGAAAATCTTCAGATTTGCTTCTTTACACAGGTATCTTTAAAGCCTATGTAAAGCCAGCATTTACACTTCTGTAACCCTTGACTGTGTGATCTTTAGCACTTTTTCCACTGTCAGCAGCGTCTCCATTTTATTCTCCCATGTAAATCCATTCAGTAACAATATCAGAACACGTGCACTTAAAATGCGTAACTAATCAACAATAGCAGAGCTTTAGGATTTTTCCAGATCCTTGCAAATCAAGTTTCCACTGCTGAAGTGCCAGAGTACATCATCAACATTCATCATCAGGAACATTTTACTGAGTTAAGAAAAGAAGCAGACACAAGCTCTCACTGAACCTGAATTGGTCTATTTTTATCGTATTTTATAAAGATATTTTTGCCATGCTCATTACCACAGAAACCAAAAAAATGCTGAATCCAGCAGTGGATTTGCAGTAAGCACTCAGCCTACATCAATATACCACAGCTAAATGAGAGATAGGAGAAGCAGCAAACAGAACGAGGAAACATGAATGAGGAAACACTGAGATCAATGTAAAACCAGATAATCTCATCTCTGAAGCTATTTTTACTGTAGTTAATTATTAAAACTGCTGTGACATACATCCAGACGCAGTAGTAGTGAAGAGAACAAAGACACAGCAATTTAGTCTCTAACAGAATTAAGCCAGCCTGTTTTTATACAGACCTGTATCTATATCCCAACACCTTTCAGTGCAGTAACTGCAAGCGCCTTTTCTGTACATGCCATAATTTCCTGGCAATTAGACCCCTGAACACTTCCTGATTGCTCACTGGAATATTTTGGTACTCATGTTGCTTCCAAGTACACTAAATACCCATATTTTAGTTACAACATGAAGAAATAAGAAAATGGTAATATCCTATGTGACAAGAGTAGTAGTCAAAACACTGTGTTAGGACTCATTGTTTACACTTTTTAAATTATCTTGCAAACTGGAAAAATGCTTAGAAAATAATTATTTGGACAACACAGACAAGAAAAATCTTGCCTTAATGCAGAAAAATATAGATTTGTAGGTTATTCTAAGAAAATTTGAAGAAGTAATTGTTCATATTCTCCCAATAAAGAGATTTCTAAATATATCACGTTCTAAAATTAAGAAACCAACAGATAATTTAATCGAGGTTGGAAGCAGAGGTGAGCCAAGCTAAATTCAAGCCAAGCTAAAATGCATTTTTAAAATTTAATTTTTTTTAACAGGTAAGACTATTCACTCTTGAACAATTTACTTCAGAAAAATCACCTCTTGAATGATGCAAAATCATAAATGGTCCTTTTTCCTTGCCCTTCAATATACCAAACTGCCAATAACTAGGAGATTAAAACCTCTAGCTTCACTACCTTGTCTTCTTTGTTGCTATCTCAGAACAAGCAACAGATGACAATTTAGGTGAGTGGTCTCCCATATGCGGGATACCAAGATCCTCACTCAGTATTCAGCATTTTCTGAGCCTGTGCCAAACAGGTGATTCTCATGGATATAGGACACTTACCAGGGTAAATCCAGTAACACAACAATAATTCTCCTAATCCAATCTAACTTCCAACTTGAATATTTGCATTGTGTCTCCTTAACATGCACCTTCCAAATTATATCTGAAAACAAAATGCCTTTTCACAGCCACTGAGATGCCAAATTTCACCCATGGAGTGGAAGTTTTGCACCACTGCAGCAAACAGTTCCAAGAGCTAATATGTGAATTTGCAAAGTTCTTTGAGATCCTACAGGATGAGGAGTGACACAAAATGGAAGTAATTATCCCATTAGCAAAAAACCTTTTTTTCTTGTGCAAGGCATTAGAATCTCTCCAAACATTCTTGTGGCAGAAATTAATCAGGGCAAGGTGGGGATTCAGACAATATCCTGGCTCTACCATTGCGCCAAAGAACTAATCAAGTGCAGAGCTATCTAAACTAGCAGTTTTCTCCAGACCACCAATCTAGCTTCAGTTTTTGAATAAAATAAGGCATTACTGACAAAATTTCTTTTAGCATATTTACCCTGAAGAGTATTCTGTAGAATTGGGTAGGCTTTAAGGACAAGAAAAATTATTTATTCCTCTAAATCTCAGGGCAAAGTTGTCAGGGTAAAAAGATGCCAGATGAAATAACTGTGAGATCTCTTTGGAAAATATCTCAGAGCTACAACCTGTAGATTGCACAAATAAGGATATTCATTTAGGTGAGGTTGACAACCCTGTATTTAAGCAACAGTCTGTGTGCATCAGCCTGACAGTGAATGGAGAAAGGCAGAACAAAATCCTCTGCAAAACTGCATTATTAAAAAATTAGCACCATAGCAATTTTGCATCCAAACAAGAAAAATATTACCAGTTTTCAACATGCATTAAATGGAACAGAACTCAGGTTCTACTGGAGTTCCAAATAATTTTTTTTTAAATGTGACTAAAACTAGTCATAAAATCCAAGCTGAAATGAACCACAACAATGAAAGGGTGTTGTTAATAGTGTGAAAGTTCTCATGTAAGAAGAAATAGATTTTCTTTTAACATTAAGAGCTACACAGATTTCCCTGTCAAGCAATCATATCTAAAATCCTAATGACTCAAGAACAAACCAGAAAGGCTTCCTTTTGTTAGATTATTTCATATGCTTAGATTGTACATTGAAAAAGTCACAGATGTTTGTCATCTTCATACTGGTAGCACGCTGCTAATTAAAATTAGGGGTAGGCATTTCAAAAAACTATTCAATTGAGTATCCAGCCTACTTGGACCAACCAAGTAGGTAGTTACACTAAAACTGTAATTACCTGTTATATTTCACAGGCAGATGGAAGAATGCTGCCTTTAGGACTCCATACAAAGAAGAACACTGGGTTGTAGTACTGTCTTCATACAAATCATACTACAAGGTTACTATCAGTCTAGCCAGCTCTTGCCTAATTCACAAATCACTTGTTGATTCAGTATTTCAGAATACCTTTAATGAGAGGGAAGAAAACCTACAGACAAACTGGAATGTAGAATTAGGACAAATACAACAATGATGTTACACATCATATATTTATAAGACCGGAACATATAACTATAGACTACAGAAGTAAAGTGGGTGACCAGAGCTGGGGATGTAAAAAAGGAAGTGGACCTCCATATATACACACATACACACAAAGAGCATACAGAAACTGCAAAATCCATTTGAATGAGGTTAAATGATCATCCTTACAACACAATACACTTAATGAAAGATTTCTGATGCTTTTCTTAAAAAGACAGAGGCCAAGAAACAACCCACTACAATTTTTGTTAAAACCTGCATATCTTACGCACTTTTTGTCTTATGTTTAAAACAATGGTGATCTCTTTTTCCGTGCTTTTACACTTCAAAAATGAACAGCTCTGACCCATATCACTAATTCATGATGGAATAGAATCAGACAAGAAAAATTATCTCCAAGTGAATGCTCATAGGAGGTAAAATATTAAGTTGGTCAAACTTGGTGAAAACTTACATGTCTTGACATACACAAAGTTTCATGTTTGGTGAATGTTAAAAGTAAAGGTTGAGGTGCCTTGAAGATTCAGATATCTTTAGTCTTGGCAAGGGGATGAGTAGTGGTTTTCTTCAAGATTCCAGCATTAGAATCAAATGCCCAAATTTTATCTCACTTATATCTTGACCCTTCAGTCCTTTTTCTGAATCTGACCCTTTCCTCCAAAGTTGCAAAGGTTTTAGTTGACAATTTGTCTGCTACCGTTCATCTAATCGCTTGTTGCTCCCGGCAATAATAATTTGACAGACATTGATGTTTTTAACAAAGAATGAAGCCACAGGAAAATCCCCAAATCAGTCTAGACATTTTGCCTCGAAGGACTTTGCCTGACCTATGCCAAAATATTGCTAAACTAGTACAGCTGACTCCACTTCCCTGCTACAGAGGATACTAAAATGCTTCACACATGTTTGAAAAAGAATCCCAGCAATGTTGTGCCCTTTCGAAAAGTACTTTAGAAGTTTTCAAAATCCACATGGAATACACTCCCTATTATTTACATACAGAAAAGACAATACTTTGAGCAAATACTTTTACAGTGGCCCCAACAATATCCAACTTCCTTTCTTACTCTGGAAAAATCTTCCTTGAACATTTGCAGGGGTTTGTTAGAGGAGAACCATTTTAAGATTTCCTTTTCTTCTACTAATGACCAGGTTGGACAGTTTGCAGACTATGTCTTCTCTCCATCTCAACCCAAACTGTGGACATCTTGTAATGATTTTTTGGGGGAGTGGAAGAACATCTGCCTCCCAGAATTCAGCATCAAAGTGTGTGCATGATTCTCTCTGACACACTATTGTTTTGTATCTTGTCATTACTATGTTTATATATAGCCATTCTCTCCTATGCAGGCAGATGCTGTAATGGCCCATAAGTAAATGTAACTGCTTAATATTCAAAGAGTGGTTAATGTTGGCTATGAACAGATACACTAATTTAGTGTAGTCCCAAAAAGTACCAATCTCTACATATTTTCTACATAGATTAGAAAGAATCTCTAATATCAGCTGATCTGTGTGGGTATCTGTAAGGCGGTTGTAGAAGTGAATCAGAGAAATGTCTCTAAACACGCTGAAGCTTATTCTCCTTTGATGAGTATTCCTGCTTCCTGTTCCTATCTTTAATTTATTTTTACTTCAGCTTCATTGTTCTGATTAGCTAAATATAAACTTCTATATTTTTCAAAAGGTCTACTATCAACAGATGATTAAACTAACAATATATACAATACAAACACCCCCTCCTCAAAAAGCGTGTAGCTCTTCCAGTAAATTTCCACAGGTACAGCAGATCTTGAGGAAAATTGTAAGATAATGTATAAATGATCAGGAAAAAAAGTGTATCACTTTTTTTTTAAATAAGATTCTTATTAAGCTATTCCTCAATTCTGAATTAGTGATCAGACTTTGCCATGCCACCCGCATACGAAGAATCCCTGTAGAATAGCATTCTAACATGTCCTGCACTTTTTTCAGCTGTTTGTAGCTATTCCCTCTCACAAGGTTCTTGGCTTCCCTGGACTGGTGGCATTGTTGAGCAACTCTCTGGTATTCCCTGGATTCATGGTGACAACTCCTTAACCTTCTCATCATCTTCCCAGGGCTGTTTGTTTACATATCTGACATAAAACCTGGTCAGAATCTTCTACCTACCACTCCTCCTCTGCCTCCATTTTCGGTTGTTTCTCTTCCAGATCACGGAAGGCAAAGCTTTTTAAATGTTCCTGCTACCTTTCTTGCTTTAGCAGATACATTTCAAGTGTTCAATGCTTTGTTATGTTTGGGTATTTCAGCCTTTATATATTGTGGTTGTGTTACTTTGTACAAACACATGATATGACACAACAAGATGCTCGGTGTTAAAGACAAAAAAAACTTTGAGATCTTTGTGCATTTCACCCTATGTCAAAAACCAGTATTACAGAAATCAGTCCCAGCCTACTCTGATTAAAGGAAAATGGTAGTCTACCTGACTTCCTGATACTCTAATTCTTTTAAAAGGTACTGCTCCAGGGAACACTTGACTTCTGGTAAGTGAAGTTTCCATCCCCCACCCACCTCTTCACAGGCTTGCAGGATCATACTTCATATTTGTTCCTATTTAAATAAAGAAGCAGAAGAGAAACATGAAACTACCTTAAGCAAAAAAGAACAAGTGTGGTCTAAGGAATCTATCCCTTAATTGGTATCTTTGGAAAGGGTGGGTTTTCAATTAACACTTAAACTTTCCTGATTTTCCTTGGAATTGATAAGAAACATGTCTTTTCAAAGATCAGGAATTTGCTATTAACATAACAAATTGAAAATAATAATAAAAAAATTCAACTGGCTGATTTTGTCCCAGTTAGTTTAGAATTGAAGTAAATCATGGATTCTGCCATTTTTTTTACAACTTTTCCAGGGATTTTACTAGTTATTAGAGATATGCATTTTTGATTTTAAAATTTTTAACTTGTCCATTGCGAATATTTACCATGGTTCATTACATTTTGCAGGAAATGAGAACTCACAAATTAGGACATAATAGAAGAGTAGTGATGCAACATAACATGTATCCCCTTAACAAATTTATATGTCCTTTTACCTAAAATCCCAAGAAAAAACGCTGAATTTTGCAACTTTGTGGTCAATACATTTAGGGATCTTACATTCACGAACACATCTGGAAGTAAACACCCTAAACTTATCACATCAGATGGTGCATTTAAATAGAGATGGAGTTTAAAAGCAGTATTCCACATTACCCACAGTGTAACTGAAAAGCCTGTGCTACTCGAAGCACTAATTCAGACGGACAGTTTCTTTCCAAGGAATGCATGTTTGACTGTTGTTTTTCCCCACACTGTTGTTGCATAAAGGTCACAACTGTATAAAATACACAAGCATGGGATCATGATCCCATGCAGAGTCAGTCAAAATTAATTCCATTCCCAGCTTTGTGAATGACTTGCAACATGAGTAACAAAATTATTTTCTCTTTGTTCATCTGTACAATGATACTTACATTCACCAGGCTGTGGGAATTGATAATGGATATGTTAATATTTAGGAAGCATCGTAAGCTGCATCCATTCCTACAAAAAATCTGTCCTACAGTAGCTTGACTAGGTTTTTCAGGACAACGATTATCTGTCTTTTTTTATTTGTTTGTACAGTTCCCAGAACAATAGGGTCTTAGCCTTGACTTGGACAGCTAGACACCATTGAAACATAAATAATTAGGAAACAATATGAGTTGAGAGATTTTAGCAAAGTGTCATACTTCCCAAGGGTCCAAGGCACAGAGCATTTAAATGACCAGAATTTAGCCAAAGCAAAGGGAACTGGGGACAAGAAACCATAGCCTTGGTTGCTTCTAACAACTTTGGTGGCTTGTTCTTGAAAGAGCAGGCATACAAAAAAGAAGACTGATGGAATGCATATGTGAGAAAAAAACTCTATTCAGAGGAGTTCAGGAACTACAAATATAGTTGTCTTTTGAGTGAGGCATCTAGGGCAAGAGCTTTTTATGTATTTGCCAGCTCTAGTGTATTTGCAAATTATGAGCAAACATGGTAGAAAAAATACTGGGTTGTTTGGGGGGTGGGGGGATGGTGGTTTCAAGAAACAGCACATAAACATGGAATTTTCCAAGAGATACACACACCAAGAAAGAGTTGTATGACCAACAGTAGCAGTTGTCTCTTGAGATGTGTTCTTATGCACATAGAGGCTGCATTTCTTATGAGCATACCCACGACATTCAAGGTAGAATCTCCGAAGTATCAGCTGTGTCATACAGCAAGAACACCCCCCTGCTTCCTATCAGAAGCAAAAAGGTTGAAGCCAGTCCAATCACTTGAGTAGCTCCTCATTTCAGATAGTCCTTCATCTTCAGCATCTAATAGCTTCAAGTATCAAGCATAAAGGGTATGACATGGAATTTGTGCCAACATTTCCAAGGAAAACAATTACTGAAGAATTAAGTAACAGCGTCTTCATTGCTTGTCCTCACATTTTTCTATTGTTAGTGACTTTTAAGCTTTGTACTCTCTGAAAGTGAGTATCAGAAACTTGGGCTTGTTTAGAATTGAAAGACTGATGGGAAGCATGACTGTCAGCATTAACATGAAAAATAATTCCTTCCAAGTGACAAATGAAGAAATGGTCTGCTTCCAGTCAGTCTGGAAGATACCTGGAGGACAGGCAATTTCCACAAGGTGATGAATGAAAAGGAAGTAGAATGTTGAGACGAAAGGCTGGAACATTTCCAGTAAACTGTGAATGCAGGGTGGGGCAAATGAAAGCAGTCTTCAGGGCAAATAAAGGCAAAAGAGTCAAGGTTTAATATATTACCCACAACTTTAATTTTTCTGAATAAAGTTAATGTCAAAGCAATGTCTTAGGAAAAAATTAAGAATTACAACAGAGACTAAGTAAATATTATTTTCAGCCACTAATCAAAGTATGTATAATACATATGCAAAAAGAAACAAAATAAACATTTACCTAGATGTAGCAAGATATATTATCTCAGTATTTTACAACAGCCTGTATCTCACTAAATTACTATAAAATGTCATTATTGCACTGTGAATCCAAAACCTTTTGATACTCAGTCAACAAAAAATACTTTATATAGACACCTAACTTTAAACATATAAACCCACTCATTTAAGCAATCTAAATAATGTACAATATAAATTAAAGCAAATCTGTCTTTCCAGCCATTTAGACCCATCAACCCCTCTTGTATTTGACAGTTAACTAATCAAAAATTTGAACAGATTAGAATGATAAGGATTTTTTAAAAGACTCAGAAGTAAGATGCATACAGTTTGACATGATTGGAAAGAAATGCTGAAGTTCTGTTCTTGAAAGAAGAGAAATAAAGTTACCTTTTTTTCTTTTTAATTGAAGTAAATGGAAAAAAGGTCTTAGAAAGTCTTAATGTCTTACCTGTTGGTATGCTCCATAGATTACATCAAACAAGAAAGCCTGAGGCATTTCACTCGCTCTGTACCTGGCACGTTCCAGTGAGTGGTCTAAGCAGCCATCAGCAGATGCAGCAATAACAGTAGAAACTAAAGGACGGATTGCTCCTGCTGCCTGTGAAACAAAACACAACGAGAGACCTAAATGTTATCAATATTAATTTATATCACATAGCTTTAGTCAAAAAAAGCTTGAAAATTATTTTTTTCCTTCTTTACCTTTTCTGTATCTTAAAATCCCCAAGTCATACTACTTAGTGAGACTTTCAAGATTAATGTAGCAATGGAAGACTGTAAAAGTACACACTGAGGGACAATTTACCCAAAAAAAAAAAAAAAAAAGAAATCTTAAGTCCTTCATAAACATCTACTGCAAATACATGTACAGATCTGAGATGTTCATTCTTCAGACTTTCTTCTGTATACATAGTAGGTAGTTTCAGTGAGGACAGTTCTAGGCTTATTCAGATAGCAAACAGCAGCAGACACACCTGAGAAGTCTAGACAATCCACAACACCTATTGCTTTCACAGATCTCAACTTGATCTAAACAGATCTAAACTGATCAGAATTAAGCTACAAGAAAAGTTTCAGAAGATTGAGCTTGTTCCTCTGTGTTGAATTTACCCTGTGAAATGCCAAGTATCCACACCAGTGAAATCAGAGGGAACACAGCATATACATCTGAAAGTACTCAATATCCAGCAGCACTGTGCTGCAGAACAGATATTTAAATGCTTATACTTCAGTTTTAGTTTTGCTTAGGTTTGAAACCAATTAAACATATACCTTTGATCTTTTCATCAATATATAGTATTAAAGATGTCCCTTATCACAGAAACATAACTCTCCTATGTGGCTTTAGGCATTTTGATACCAGAAAGTTAATCACACTTCATCAGTAACTTATCAAATGCTCACATGCTCTGGATGTAGCTTAAGACAACTGGGACAAGAGTGGTCCATACAATAATGAAGAATGTAATGGCAGAACACTGCCTACAAAGTCACAGGGCAAAAAGTCACAGGTTAGCTCCCCATCAATGCTTACCACTGAGAATAGCATCTTCACTGCTTATTATAAATTTTTAAGAATAATAAAAAAAGAATAATTGATGCTGCTTCAAAACATGTGGAATTATCCAACATCTTAAATCAGTATACCTAGAAAATCATTCCCAATGGTGAATTCTGACACTTTTTACTGCAGCCACGTATTTTCTGAGGTTTAATGAATTTTGACACAGAAAAAAAAATGTCCCTTATCACATATGAGCACTGCTGTTGTTGATATTACTTATCTCTGTTGGCAAATCCTGCCCTAATATGAGTCCTCTCCATTCTTAAAAGATTTCTGACCTCAGATAATCATAAAATGGCAGAAAAAGACAAAAAAGGTTTTGTCCTCTCAGAAGAGAAAGAACAAGTTCTCTTCCCTCCCCCTTTTACACTACTAAACAATACAACAAAGAGGAATGCAGTCAGCGTGTAGAGCACTTTATGAGCTCTAAACTACAGTTTCTTAGTTCATTCTTTTACAGAATGAATACAGAGATGTGAACAAATTTCTCATGCCCAAAGAGTCCTGATATGCATGAGCAACGAGGGCAGGGTGAAGGAAAAGATTCAAAAGATTAGTGAGACAATATCTGAACTACTTTCTCAAAATTTGAAAAGCACTTTTTCTTTCTAATAAATGGGAAGAGATACCTATATAAAAACTACATGGAGCAAAATACTATCATCCAAAGGCAAAATGTGGTACAGAAAGATCAGTAAAAATTCTGAAATCACGTAAGAACTGTCTGTAAAGAAGCTCAGTAGGTAATCTAGGCCACCTTTCTGTCCCAGACAGGATCAATTTTATTTCTTTAATAGAAAAGACAAACTGAGAAAACTAAACACCACTATAATTTTAGTAACATGTCAGTGTATTAAATGAGGTGTAAATTTAACAGACATAGAGCAAAAGTTGCACATAGCAGAAGTAGAGAAACTAAATTATCTGCAATTTGTCCCCTCTCTATTTCCTATGATTCAAGAACACAGATTATTAAATCTATATCCCAGCTGCTGGGCATTTGGAGTATGTTATGTTGCTCTGCCGTCATATTTTAATTGGTCACACACACACACACAAAATTACAAAATTAGAAGGTCATGGGAAAAGAGACAGCACAGTTTTCCTGTAATTAGCTGTATATTTGAAATTTTTTTTCTGGAACAGTTACCATTCCAGAAAGCCATTTAGCAAAAGAAGATTCCTTAGGCTGATCCAATATTTTATTGCAGATTTTAACAATCCTGTCATGTTACATTTTCAGCATAAAACAGGCTGGAAGAATACAATGTGACTTGCGTAACCAAATCTCACAAGTGAAACATGCACTCTGAGGAACAAAAAACCAAACTGCAATTCTAAATAAAATTGAATACTCAGAATTATGTTCTTAAAAGAACTCTGAAACACATTGTTTTCTTGCCATCTGGTTTATTGCACAATAAAAAATTATGAATATCTGTATTGGTATCTTTGTGACAATACTGAACCACAACTCCTGCTCTGCTGAGGCCTAGCTCTTCCAAACAATTCAGAAAGACCTAATTTCTACTAAATCCAAATGCAACATTTTTTTAAACTCTGCAATTAGCTTCTCAAGTAATTGAAAGCTTCACGGCACTTAACATTTAACAAGTGCATTTTTCAAACAACTACAGTTTTCTTTTACAATACCCCGTAACTGAGTCCAGCATGGCAGGCTGAGTTTTTCCTCTTTCTTCCCACCACTTCAATAAGAAATCACAAATTGGGCACAGTAAGGGTTTTTTTCTGCAGCAGGTCCACTCAAACTATACCTTACACGGATTGAAAACATGAAATTTAATACGAAGAATAAGATTTATGGCTGACTTCCGATCATGCAAAAAAGAGAAATTCTGTGTATGCAGAAACAGGATAATAAGCAGTCATTTGATTTCAAAAGAAACCCCCAGCTTTTATTACAGAACAGGACAACTCAGTCCATGACTGACAGCAGAATAGAGAGCTCTGGTACTTAGTAAAACCAAGAAGTTTCAACTGCTCAGAAAACCTTCATATGATGAGGAGCTGCAGTCCAAAAGCCCCAAAAGCTGAGCTCGAGCATACTTGCTAAGGTGGAACAGTGAGTCAATACCTTAAAATCCTGAGACAAGATACAGAAACAGATTGTCTGGTTTGCTCACTACTGGCTCACCTTTCCATAGGATCTTTCTCTGTCTCACAAGCATATATGTGCTCCCTCAACCAGGTGATGTGACCCAACACAGGACTGCATTTACCACCTCAGTGACACAAGAACTACATTAATTCCTAAGGCCACATTCAGACTGGGTGAAATTGGGACCAAGCAAGGGAAAATAATGGCTTGTGGCCCTGCACCGTTTTCATACGGCATAAGGGAGCTGAGTCCCAAACACAGGAAACCTTGCATCTGCAGTGCTGCTGGCAACATCCCTGAGCTGGTATAAGCCAACAGAGCTGACAAACCCATGCTGGCTCACACAGACCTCACCACATGTGCTTCTGCTTCCAAAACTGGCTCATTGTATCTTCATTCATGGTCTAAGAATATTTGGCATGTAAAATCAAAAGCATTGAGCTGTTAGCTTTGTCTTGTATACAGGCCAAAGAGGGGCACACTTTTAAGATGTATGGCTCATTCTGCAGTACTTCCTTCTGGCTAGCACAAGCGTCCCCCCTACTCTGAAAATCACTTTTTGCCTTTCTGAATTCCACCTAGCAGCCTTGCAATGAACTGAATGGGGAATTTAGGAATTTAAGACAGGGCTACAGACTACATTTTTTAGTTCAGAAACTTAAATATTAGGGCACAGTAGGGACAATAATACAATAAGGCAGTATTGTAGCTAAAGGGACTTTTGTCCCTGATAATTGTGGGGTGTAAGTGAAAAACACAATCATTCAGCTCGTCCACATCTATTCAGTTACAACAAGCATTTTAATCTTTTCAAGGAATTTCCATATTGGTTTTTGTGTTTATAAATCAGTAACAAAAAAATATTTCCATATTACTAAAAGAGAGCATATACTGAGTCTCAGATATTTGACTTTTATTTGTTCTAATTTGAGAAGCATTAACTTCCTCTTTATGTCAGGAATGCACAAGTATTTGGCCCAGCTCTCAAGCGAGGTTCAGACATGAAATTAAAAATGAATAAAACAAAGAAAACCTGTCCTCAGTTAAAATCATAAGTACTTGCTAATGTCACTGTAGTTCTAAAAATCTTGTTTGCACTTTGAATTACCATAGCACAAAATACAAATCCTGTGAGTCTAAAGCAAGTGCCTGGGTCTTATACTGACGTTACCCTACTCAGAGTACTTGTCTTCTGATTTCTAATAATTTTGAGTCAGACCTCAAGGAGGTTTGCTTTCAAAATCATACAGAAAATGCATCATACACCCTTCCTGAATGTGAAGTGAACACTTAACAGAGAGTTAAACCGAAGTTCTTTAAATGTCCACTTTACAGCCTTCAAGCCACTCTACTTCAAACACAGTCAAGCATTAGCCTTGGCATGTCCAGGAAATGCATTTCTTTCCCCCATTTTTGCATATTTTATTAAATAAACCAGTTAAAGTATCCAAATATGAGTGGGCAAGCTCTTAAAATATTCCTTCATAGCATAACAGACATTGAAACAAATACCACTAACTGGTTAGTTTTCTTTTGAAGACAAAATATTGGAAGAAAAAACATCCTTCTAAACTATTACTTCCTTAAAACAATGTTAAAATGTCCTAAGAATGCAGAATTCTGTCAAATTCAGGGGAAGTGACAGACTCCTGTCACTCAGAAGCAAGCTCATCCATCGATCTGGTGAAACTGAACCCGCTTCCAGATGCTTTTATAAACAACAGGTGTCTTTTACAACCCATTTTAAACTGCACAAATCAAAAACATTTACAAAAAGGTTCTCAGTCTTGTGTTCCTTATTTTTGCATAACTGCCTAGACCACAACATACATGTAAGAATTAAAGACACAGTGGTGACTGAAAAAAAGGCAGAGAATGAAGTGCACAATGAAGGTCAGTATAACAGGGCATCACAAGTATTTTCAATGGATCCAAGGTGTACTAACCCACCTTTTCACTGAACAGTAACACATTGTTCTCAATTTATCATACTTCTACTCTAACAAGAAATTGTTTAGATGTGTGTATCCAGTGAATCCATAACCAGGGTGTGCTTTAAGATCAGACAACACAGTCAGTTCAACGAATGTTGAATCCAAAAAGTATTAATGACATCTCTTATTACAAAATGAAATATGAATTTTTAGATCACAGAAGCCGACACACAACTTGGCTAACATAATGCAGTATAGCTTACTTTTACTGAATATTCATAAATATTTTAAATCCTCCTTTTATTTATATAAGGTAATATTATGTAATAAAATAAAATCCAATCAGAACCCATTAAAATTTTCATAAGGATTAGGGAGGGAGATGGAGCTTTTATCACAAGCAACAAATTATCCAGCTTACAGATATCCAAAGCACCATGCAATATTCACCTGAGACCAACACTCTCCACTTACAGCGCAACACACCAAGAACAAGTTATCGAAGAGCCAAAAGCTCCAAAAGAGCAGGAAAACCAACACAACCACATCTCTGATTTGGTCATTTTGGGCAGCCAGAGTTGAAACAGAACAATGTCAAATAGCTGCAAAGCTCAACAAGTTGAATGACATGGACTAGGAAGAAAAAAAGTTGCAGTGGCACAAAATCCTTACAAAAAATGTCAGAACTACAATTCCTTTTGTTTTAGAACAGTGTGGTAACAAGCTCAGACAACCACAGTTCCTCCAGGCTGGCATACTAAAAGAAAGTATGCTATGTCTTTGGCATGCCCTTGTCCCCAGCAAGCCCCAAGTACTAATGCAGACCCACGAAGTCCACTCACACAGCCAGTCTGGAACCCTCAGCTTCAAGTGAGTGGGAATAACAGCCTAAAACTTTAGAGTCTAGTCATAAATGAGCAAAGTCTTCCACCTCTCTAACATGACTTCTTTTCTACTTTTTAATTACACCAGCAATACTTTTCACCTCCATTCATAGCATCTGCCTCCCCTGAAATTTCTTCCCTATGCTGTCTTAATAAGTGTGTATTTTATGCTTTATTTATTTCATATTTTAATCATCCCAACTAACAACTCAATGTTTTAATATTAGTTAGAAATAGGCCTGAGTAGAAATAGGCCTGAGTGCTAAGTTTAAAAGAATGCTCCTATTCTTAAGGTTTTACATGTTTTTTCAGTATTTGTATTTATAAATTTTAGTTCTTTATTCAGAGTTGTTTTCAACTCTGACAAGCAAAATAGAACTGAATCAAGACTCACAAATAATTTAGCCACCCTGCCTTAGAAAAAATAAACTTGGCTTGCATATATACAGTGAAAATAGAAGTACATTAGAAATACATTTTCCTAATTTTAAAGCAGCTAACTTCTTTGAAACTGTGTGCTGGAGATGGAGGGGCTTGTCACACTTAGTAGGAGAACTATATCCATCTTGGAACTCCATTAAAGTCAGTTTTATAATTGTGAACTTGGTAAACATACATGCAATTTTATCTTGCTTTTCCATGAAGACAAGGATTGCATTAGGACACTGGTGAACTACATAACAATAACAATCAATGGTAATTTAGACATGCTAGGTATCTAACAGTTTACAAATATATCCTGGAATGGTTTTTGTTGGGTGAAAGATTATTTATATGTTTCCAAACACTACAATCTCATAAGGATTTCCGTCTCAATTAGGTCTGGCTATGAACCAGCAGAAGAAGCTCAGAATAACTATGATTAATTTCTTCTCATTTTATTCCATCAAACTGTTTCCACATGTTACTACAGGGAAAGTATTCTTTTACACAGATCAAACTACTTTCCAGGAAGGGCATTCACAGCCATCTACAGTATGAAAAAATACAGAAATAAACACAGTACCTCTGATGCATGAAACAGGTAGAAACTTGAATTTCTATTCAGACATCTGCATTCAAACTAATTGTATCTACAGTAATCAACATACTTCAGCCACAATCAGTAATTACCATTTAAGTTAGAAGAATTGTCTCTACTGAAAGATTTCCTATTTAAAATTTATCAAACAGAACCTTCAAAGCAAAATTCAAAAACTTAATTATAAGATTAAACTATTTCACATATTTAAGGATGTTCTATCCACTTTCTTCTATATCTAATAAAACAAAGGCATATAACCATTTTTGTAAAATAAAGCAATTAGAGCATTACTTCTAATGCACATTTAAGGTATAGCATTAAAATACCATATCTTTAACTTATCTTCTTGTTCCTTTTTTTTTTTTTGTTTTTTTTTTTCTGTGTTTTGTATCCAGCTCTTATCTGGGCCTCCTTTT
>VZRQ01004617.1:4104853-4122222 GCA_013397975.1 Machaerirhynchus nigripectus
CTCTTTTCTTGGCCGTCTTTTTTTTTTTTTTTTCCTATAACCAAAAGTTTTCATCTATGGGAAGTTTTATTATTCCAGTGCAGAGATGGAAGATTTAGAGTATTTCCTCCTCCAATCTACAAAAATCCTAGCAAAATAACTCTATTTCAATGGACAAGACAGAGGCAGAAACAAAGTCATGACACAAACCGTAAGCCACCACTCCTATACACAAGTGCAGTTGCAAACAACAATTCAACTATGCAAGCAAAGTTTTCTAAACTTAGGTGTGAACACTTGTTCAAGCCCAAACTAGCCAAGCTTCCAAACCGAACTAATACAAGCCTGCACATAGTCCTCAGAGTTCATAACCTCATTCTGCACCCAGAACCGACCTACTTTCTGGACAGCATGGCAAGGCAGCAGCTTGGTTGCATGGTTTCAACTAAAACCTGTCACCATCTGCCCCCATAACTCATTCTGTAAATGTTGTGTCAGAAAGACCCCCCAAACCAGCTGCACACTTCTCTTGAAGGACCAGATGCAGCATGCACTCAGTCAGGACTACAGGACAAGCAAGATGACTCAGTAAAGAACAGCGCACCACAATAAAGGTAGAATTACTCTCATTAGCATGCAGAAACATAAATTTGAGTCCAGGGCACAACATACTTTCACCCACACTTACACCCAGACTCTCCCAAGCAGCAAAGACATAACTAATGTGACTGTGCTGTGGTGGGGCCAGAATTCCTTCTACCTATTCCTTCTACTGACAAACAAGCACGATGTGCAACCTAGGCTGTGTAACCATTAGAAATTACGTCTGAAGAAAAAGGATTACCTTCTTTCCGCAAGGGTATCTTCGGTCTGTATATTCTTTACCAAAAAGAATAATTCTTAAATTCCCTTAATTTTAATTTAAAAAAAAAAAAAAATCATAATCCTTATGGGTACAGCATGTTTGATTCTCATTAGTGAGCACTAAAATTTCTTTTATGTAGGTACTATCACTAGCCAGTGCAATTTCAGCTATCTTGACACATTTGCACTGGCAGCTTTTAATTGCCCAAGGACAGAACTGGTTGAAATGTTAAACAAGCCTGGTCTTACACAGATATTAAATCTAATCATCAGCTAGACAAAAAGAAGGTTAATTAGAACACATGTAAGGAGTTTTGAACACTATGAAAAAAAGGCTTGTATGCTAAACTTCACCTAATTTCCTTAAAGTCTGTTTACCCAGCTGGCTAGAAGCAACAGTCAAACTCACTAAAATTGGGTACATGTTAATCTTAAACCAACACCAGGAAGGAAGAAGTTATAATTGTGTTTATTTCTAGCTGAAAGAGAGGGGATGTTTAATCAGAAATTTAATATACACTTTGATCCAATGTTAATGAGCTGACACTATGTTGTACATTGAAATGACTTCAAAGACATAGGATGCCTTAAACAAATGTAATGTATATTTATGACACTATTTAAGAAAAAGAAAACATTTCTTCTAATGAGGTCACCTTTATCAGAACATACTATCTGAGTAACTGGGGATAGCACACGTACATCACGACATGTCAGAGCCCCAATCAGCTAGAGCAAACTAAGGAAGATAACAGAAACTGTTGCTCAAAAATTAAGATTGCACATGTTCTGTTTTACTTGATACAATTTCCTTTCTTTCGTATTTAAAGCATTTACTTCTAAGCATCATTAAATATTGTTTTGGTGTTATCAACCACATGCTAAATTCTGAATGTTATTCTGTGGAACAAGAAAGACTTTCCAGAGAAAACAGAAAAGATGCCCCTCAAAAAAAGAGAACAATAGGAATACATAACTTAAAAAACATATATATATATGTTTAAAGTAGAGGAAGGAAGCAGAACTAGGTTTATCACAGGCTGCAATTTTTCAACACACAGCACTGAGAACAAGCTCAAAAACATAGCGTAAGTGGAAAAGAAGCAAAACCAAGTACATATGCACTAAGGAAAAGAGTGGTACTGCAAACAATGACAGAACATTTATGTGAACATTTGATTTCATATTAAAATTGGATTTTTTTTTAAAAAGCAGACTGAAAATAAGCCATAATAATGTCATTTATGTTGCTCTTGTATCATGAATTACTGACATAAATTTTTAAAACAATAAAGCATAATATTACAAAAGTTAGCAGGATTAAACCAATATATACATTTTTAATGTGTCATACAAATTATATAGCATTTCTTCCACTGCATTCTTTATCTGTGCATTCCTTGTGAGAATTCAAGAATGGTCAAGGAAGTTAGTGTTTTTCATAGATACAGCTGTACAGTACATTACATAAAATACATTTTGTCATATTATTAGTTGAAAAAGGTCTTACTATCTTAGTCAACCTATTTAACTATTTTTTGTCACAGTGCAATAACTGGCAATGTTTAGCAACATGCTCTCATTTAATAAGGTTTTGTTTTCTTCTAGATAGATTTCTAAAAAATATTTTAAAGTTTGGTATAGAGTCTGTATAATGCTACTAAAGATCCATATTAAGTATATGATGCAGACCACACATGGCATCCCCCACCTAAAGAGCAGCACATGCTGGTGCAGAGCTTCAAGACTTTCTAATGACCTATTTCTTCTTTTCAGTTGTCAGCAATAGTTGTACATTATACACAATTATGATGGATTCTATGAGATGTATAATTCGGTCTAAGCAATTCAAGCATTTCAAAGCAAGTCACGTGGCCAGTATCCCGCCATCAGTTTTCAATATTTTTTGAAGCATTTTAAAGCATATTTAACAGCTTTACATTTTGGCATTCATTCAAAATAACTTACACTAAGATGAAATACCAGCACTTTCTTGTTCTAACTCATGCTTTACTGCAAATCTAGGTGTAAAATTTAAACAAAACATTTGCTCTAAAATTAATGAAACACGAAAACAATACTTTTTGCCACTAAAATTAACAAGACTGTTTATTTTACTTTGACTGCATAATCTCACCTTGCATTAACAAGTAATGAAGCACAACTTACAGTCAGCAAGACATCTTTCATACCCCACATACTGATTTACATTGCAAAAAGCTATCGGTATACACTCTGCCACAAAGGATTTTGCATATTACAGTAAATCAATATAAGGATGAGTTAGCACTTGTATTCAGGGGAGCAGAAATCTTGATGCAATTACCACAGGAGTTAAAATTTTCTTTAAGAAGTTCATACTTTAAGAAGAATATTTTACCTTCAGACAGCGTGCTGCATCATTACAAAATCAACATCACGATGTGAAGGCTACTGATCCACTGCATATCATTAAACACATGATTTGCATCATTTTATGAAGAAGAAAAAAGATCTCTATGTGTTGCAGGAAGACTCTTGCACAATTTAATCAAACAAATGCAAAACTGCAATGTTTAATTAATAACTCTTTCCTACACATACAGTCCTCGGCAACCAAACCCACAGGCACTGGAGTTTGTGGTCATGCAGTGCCCCAAGCAACTCTGCACTTGCTTATCAAATGTCTTTGCCTTATGAACTTGCTCAGCTGCTTCTTTCAGAACTGTTTGTGCCTCTCCTTGCAGGAAACCTTGGACCTGAGCTTTACAGCTCATTAGATTCAAAATTTCAAGTCACCTCTTTATACAGGCTTCATCTAAAACCTTCTGTTACCAAGGGCCTTGTAAAATGGATCATTATGCCTCATCATGACAGTTTGGTTCAAATAGTGACTTTAATACATGTATGTGTGGATTTGATACCTTATGCATTCTCTCCTACATGCTCCAAGGCTCCTCAAGGCAGTTTTAGTTCTATCTGTACCACAGCCCACCTACTTCTTGGAAACAGGAGGAGGATAAGCACAGAACCAGTCCAGCAAACTATTACAGCATATGAAACAGGCCAAGTTGGCTTTCCAAAGCTTCACCTAACCTGCAGGGCTGGTGTTGTCCTTGCCACAACCACCCAGATCACAAACTCAGCCAAAATTTAGCTGGGAACATTTCTGCTTGAAACTCAGATAATCTCTCTTTTCAGGGCAGTATTTGGTGAAAAGGGGGAAAATTTACATGCCTAATCCTTAGTCAGAGAGGTATGGCTAAGAACCTCTTCCAGATCTTGCCATGTAGGAGTTGCTAGAATGATCCAAGGTTTTTATTCAGCTTCTCACACATGCTGCACAAGAGGAGATTTCCCTATTTTAAGGAACTATTCTTTAAACCTTTGATCTGCTGCAGGAAGGAGAAATCTGAGTGCTAAAGAGACACATTTGCTAAAGGCAAACATTTTCCAAACATAATATTGTTTTCTCAGATGAACCATATAGATTTTAACTAGCCTCAAATCAACAGCAGTACCAGCCATGTCATTTCTCTAAATTTGAAGGAGGTACATTTTATAGACATTAAAAAAATTACCCCAACAACCACTTAAGTACAGGAAACTATCCTCAGAATTTATTTTCAGGATAAACTAACCCCATCTAAATAAAAAGAGAAGATAAAAATTAATGTGTGTAGACTTCCAGAAGCTAAAAAGTGGTGGATTAAGCCACCTTTTAAAAATACTAGTTTTGTTAGTACTAGGCTGGTTCTCTTAGTACAACATACAAATGCTGCAAAGAAAAAAGGGAGATTATAATTCAGGTTTCTGTCTATGATTTGGATATTTCAGTTGGCTGAGTTGCATCCTTTCTAATAAATGCACTGAATAATCTAACTCACTTAAACTGAGACTGGGAAATGACAGAGCTGTTTCTCCCCTTACCAATGCCCTCCCACTGTCAAACATTACATCTTGTTAGAACTAAGAGTACAAGTATTTACTAGCAATGCAGAAAACAATTAACAGCTTGACTGAGAAGATCTTAATTTCTGTGGGACCAAAAATGCCATAAGCTATGGAAACATCTCTATGCTTTCGATAGCTATCCATTAAAAAGAAAAAATGCATTGTATAACTTTTTTGTACAACAGCAAAACCACGCTTCATTTCTTCACACATTCAGGGCTACTAAGGAGCTTCTGATCTTTGCAATAATGTACAATCATAGAGTAGTTTGGGTTGCAAGGGACCTTTAAAGGTCATGTAGTCCAATCCTGCTGCAATGAGCAGAGACATTTTAAACTCTGAGTGAGTTCAGGTTGCTCAGAGCCTTGTTCAACTGGACCTCGACTGTTCGAAGGGATGGGGCATCCAGCATCTCTTTGGGAACTCCTCCTGTGCTTCACCACCCCCACTGTAAAAAAATATTTGTCTCTATCTAGTCTGAATTTACTCTTTTTAGTTTAAAATCATTATTACTTGTCCTATTTCAACAGACCCTGCTAAAAAGTTTGTCCCCATCTTTCATACAAGCCTCTTCAAGCACTGAGATGCCACAATAATGTCTCTCCCGAGCTCTCCTGTCCAGGCTAATTGACCCTAACTTTCTCAGCCTTTCATCATAGATGTTCAATCCATCTGATCATTTTTGTGGCCCTCTACCGGACCTGCTCCAACAGGTCCACATCTTTCTTGTGCTGAGGGCCCCACTGCCGCATGTAGTACTTCAGGTGGGTTCTCATAAAAGTGGAGCAGAGGGACATAAACACTTCCCTGGACCTGCTGGCCACAACCCACCCAGCCCAGAACAGTTGGCTTTCTGCCTGTAAGTGCATACTGTCAGCTCATAACCAGCTTTACATCCACAAGTACCCTAAGCCCTTTTCTGAAGTATCCTCTCCATCCTTTCATTCCCCAGCCACTACTGATACCAGAATTTCCCCAGTCGAGCCACAGGAGCTTGCCCTTGGCCATATTGAACCTCAGTGTTCACACAAGACCACTCCTTGAGCTTGTCCAGGTCCCTCTGTACGGCATCCACCCCTCAGGCATATCAACCACACCACTCACCTTGGTGTCATCTATGTATTTGCTCAGGGTGCACCTGATCCCAATGTTTCTGCGTCAATGATGAAGGTATTAAAGAGTATTGGTCCCAATATGAACCTCTGAGGGACAACACTTGACACCGATCTCCACCTGCACATTGCAGTGTTAACCATTACCCTCTAGACGCAGCCATCCAATCAGTTCCTCATCCACTAACAGCCCACCCATCAAATGCTTCTCTCTCCAACTTAGAGAGAAGGATATTGTGGATGACCTGGTCAAAGGCTTTAGGGCAGACCAGAGAGGCAACATCCCTAGCTCTTCCTTGTTCCTCTGATGTAGCCACTCCATATAGGTTGGTTGGGCAGGACTTGCCCTTGGTGAAGCCATAATGGTGTGCTCTAATCCCCTCCCTGTCCTCCATGTGCCTTAGTAGGCTAAAAGCATGTAGGTCTTAAAATGTTGTTTTATTCTCAAATTGATAAATAACACCCTGCAACTCATTAATAATTATTTCTACATTCCTAAAGTACAAAACTCATTCCATTCATGTCAAGATGGTAATGGTAATACATCATCAGTTCTTGATTCTGTTTTTGCACAGGGGTCTAACAGGACAGTGAGAGCCTCCCAAAGCACCATGCATACAATGAAAGCAGAACTTCTGAGAACAGAGAAAGAGGATAACTTCAGATGACCCAGTGCATAAATATGAATCAAAAACGGTCTTGTTACTGATGCAGCCTTTGCAGCTGGCTAAAATCAGTCTTTAAATATAACAAAGAGGACAAAGACCATGTGTAAAATATTCTATACGTGGCAAAACCAGAGATAAGAAAACAAAAAGATAATCGCTCCAAGAGAAAAAGTACAAAGAAAGGTCAGAGTGGGCAGAACCACACCAGTATTCTGTCCCCATTTAAGTACACCACACCAGATCTTATTTATCCACCCAAGTCTTCCTTTACCATCAGTGGAGAAAAAGAGGTGGTTTTTGGTTTGCCACCCACCAAATTTTGCTAATGTAACTCCGCAACCACAGATAGCAAAATAAGTGAGTGAAAGAACAGGATCCACAGGGGTCCATGTTTTCTGCTCCAGCCTTCCGCGACAGTAAGAGTGATAATGGCAGCACGAGAGGAACAGACTGAGCACAACACGTAGTGTTTTCTGTTTGGGAGTATTATTTTGACTGACTGCCTCTCTCAGTAGGAGTCCACGAGACTGAGTAGCACTGCACAGCTGTATTGGCATGTAAGCTTTGTTCAGGTCCTTGCTAAAACTCAGGATAAAGTAATGATGTTAGACAGCTTCCAGAAACCAGCTTTTAAGAATGCCATTTTGACTTAGTCCTTTCAACCTAACAGACTGTACTTTCAAAAAGTCTTTGGATGTGCCCTCTTTTTGTAAACTTTCAACAGCAGAACTGACAAGTTCCCCCCACCTTCCTGATTTCTTTTTCATGCAAACATTTTTCATTTTAGTTATGTTGTTCAAAATGCAATGTTGGCAATGAGATATTGCTAGAGGCTTTGGACTGATGCCTTCTGAAGCTTCCACTTTTCCCAACTTTTACTAGCTGTAAAGAATTTGTTTCTAGAAACGTATAATTTTAATTGCAAAATTACCTCAAAAACATAAATGGAATTTAATTGGTTACAAAGTAATATTTTGACATAATCAAGGAATTGTTTGGGGGGTTTAAGAGATAATTTATTAGTTCTGGTTAAGGTACACATTTTTATTCCCAAAGGCAAATAACAAACTGATTAGTAAGTGTAATAAAGCAGTTTATTTGTCTGACAATTGGCAGCTAGAAGTGCAATAACTTACTTGATCAATTGCCATTTTAAAGAACATTAAAGCTTCTCATAATTATGTTATCAATATGGTATGCAGACATATAACAATACAGCATTACCCCTATTAACACAAGTCATTCGATGTGATGTTTCTGCCAGGTTTTGTACCTTTCTACATAACGCAAGAGGAAGTAATTACTTTTTGTACGGAAAGATTGAAGAACTGACATCCTTTTAGATATGCAAAGAATTTGACCATAGGAAAAACTAAATATGATAGCTGCTCTCGATCATTTTTTTTCTGATATTCAAAACCATGCATACCAGTTTTGAGAAAGTGATAGTTTTCCATTTAGTTTTTCAGAATTCTGTAGTCCTCAAGTGGAGACAGCCACCCGTCCCTGGGAAGATGGTTTTCCAATTTGTTACGTAAAATGAAATTCCTCTCATGTTCCTTAATTCAATTACTTTGTCAGGTAACATCAGTTGCACCCAGCTCTTAAGAGCCTTAGAGCACATATCTCTCTAATGGCCCAGCCTCGCTGAATTCAGTGGATCTAAGCCAACACAGAAAGCCACCACAGAGCGAATGAATACCACACACATTTCCATCAAATGTTATACAATGGAAAAGACTATTACACATGTACACAATCACCTTTTTGAGATCAAATGATACTTCAGTGATCCAGGTAAGGAAATATTTACCAGTCAGAAGTTCAGATGAACTAGAGTACAATGACATGAGAAGGTCAATGGAGGTTGCCTTGGCTCCCCCTACTTTTTTACTGAAAATACCTTACACCCAATTAAAAAGAAAATCAGGAGAAAATACTACATTAAAATCACAAACCTTTCAGGACAAAAGTGAACAAGTTAAACAGAAATTCAAATGAGAAATGATATACCTTAACATGCAAAGACAACACAAACACATTCAGAAAAGTTATTCTCATTTCAGCCCAAAACCAGTACAATTAATTCCATTCTTCTCCCACTCTCAAAGAATCACATTTAAAACTGATTTTCCAAGAGGATTTATTTTAAAGTCTTTGGCAGAAAATCAGTTCTGGAATGCTATTTTGTGCTGTATGAGAAAGGTCAAAAACCTTGTTAAAATTCTAGCAGAATTTAAGTTTTAATGACTGGAAACCTGTATTCTATATCACTGAAAACTATAGTGCAGAGTTTGTGTTTTATTGCCATTTCTTATTGAGCCCACCTACAAAACTACAGGCCTGCTAGGAAGAGGCTCAATATATTTAGATTTGCAATACAGTGTTCTGAGAGACTGATTTTCATAATAAAAATTTTAAAAAGCTATACATTCCCCTTCCACACTATGAAATTTCAAAAAAAGGTGTAGGACCACTACGGAAACACCACAGTTCATTCTTTGGACTCATTATTCCACTGTCAAATTTGTGAACCACCTGCCAATTAGCTTATCTTTCACCACATTTTCTGGAAAAGACAAGCAGTGGTACATTTTCCTAGTTTTCTAGTACCCAAACAATCTGTTAGCACTAATGACTTCTACCTCAAACCACATCCTTCAAGCAGGGGAGCATTAAGCTATAATATTAATGGAGAATTCAAGAATTAAAAATAGCAAATTTTGCAAACAAGCCTGTGGCTAAGTTGTGATTTCTTACATCTCTGACTTGTCAGTTCATCTAACAGTTCCTCTTCTTGCTAGTGCATGCCTCTCCTATCCTTGTACTTGCATAACACAACTTCTACCAACTCTTCCCCTTCATATACCCCTTACTTTCTCAAAAATCTTTTTAGTTTCTATGAGTAATCCCAGTCCTCAGATGCAGTGACAAACAGAAGAATAGCCAGCCTACAGCTGGAGGCTTCCCGCTTAACCTGTCTCCCAGCAGCTTGCAATGCTTATAGGTTCTAGAACAATTTAGCATTATTACAGAGACAGCTTTCTTGCTGCTTATTCAGGATTTGCATATAAGTTTGAGACAAAACCACAAAGTTTACAAGTCAACCAATGCAGTACATATACTCTTTGGCTATTATTAGTAATCACTAACAGAACTGCTCTAGCAGTAGGTGTTAATTCTGCATGGAAAAAAAGGTAAACTATCATTACATAATCTACCTTTCAACTAACAAATTGCTGATTAATTCAATCTCTTACTGACAGTCTCTATGGCAATAATTATTCCCTCTAGAAAAATAATACCTACGGCATTTAAAAACGTCAACCTCCCCCACCTGACTTTTCTGCGTAACAGGGAACCTGGATCTGTTCTACTTTAAAAAAAAAAACAATCACACATTACCAAAATTTCTAGAAAATTCCTTATTTATCAATCATGATTTTATGCTGTATATAAATCACACTATATAAAGCACACAATATAAAGCACACTGCAGAGTTGCGTTGCTGTATAGTACATACCCCATGTTCTTTAGCAGCCATAACCACTTTTGAAACAATATCTTCTTCAACAAAAGGCCTCACAGCATCATGGATAATCACTACTTCTGGCTTCTGGAGCAAATGGCTGGAAAATTCATTCTCTGCAAACACTTTCAGTCCATTGAATATTGACCGGTGACGAGTTATTCCACCTTCTACTACTGTAACTTTTTTGTGGCCGTATTTTTCAATGATAGTCTTCATTGTTTCAATATTTTCAGGAGAGACCACCACAATAATGTCAGATATCCAACTTATCCTAGAAAAACCAGTACAAAACCAGAGAAAGTAGATATGAATGCCTAAATAAATGTGGAGATATATGAAACAAAGAAATTCATTACAACAAATATTCAAGGTAGCTAAATAAAGCTTCTCTCAATATACTCAAGTCTATGATTTTGTATTCCACTCCTTAAGAGAGAGCTATAACAGAAGATTTATACCAATAACACTGTAGTTCTGGGAAGGGACTTCCTTCCAACAATCACTTTGCAGAGAGGCACAATCTGATAACTCTTCAAAAGCCTTCAAAACATTTCTTACTCCAGTATCATTCCTAACTTCAAACGGAACTTCTAAATTAAACAGTGACAGTTTGCTAATCAGTTTCTAATAAACAGGTAAATCCTGTGACCTGGAATACTCCATGTTCCAGTGAAGTACACGGTGTACAAGGGAATAAGACAATCAAGAAAAAGTCTGAAAAAAGATCACTATCAAGACAGGCATGAGCAGTAATTGACAGAATGGCAATGAATGAAAACTGTAACACTTTAATATTGACAGGAAACATTATAATGGTGGTTTGAAAAAAATACATATATTTATAAACACAAAGGTTTCTGCTGTAGGAAGCTAGAAAAATGTAAAAACATAGCTGTGCTAGTTAAGAATACCATATCAAAAGTACACTTTTAGAGATCTCCAAGATTTTACTGTCGGTATCAGTCTAGCTCTACAACTGAGGGGTTGTGTGGGGAGACGTGAATGACTCACAGACCACAAGATTAAAACCAGTCACAACGGAACTAGGTTGAAATCATACTTCTGTCAAAGTATCTAGGAATACAAATTCTAGTCATATGTGGCATACTGTACTTCAAAACAACAGAAATACCATAATTAAAATCCATTGTAGTGTCTTATTTCCTATATGGTTATGTAGAGAAGGTTAAAAAAAAATTTGCTGTGTTCCCTTTCTGTCTGCACAAATGGCAGAAGAGCTTTTTAGCATGTCAGACAAGAAACTCATCAGATGAGCAATGATTAAAAAAAAAAAATCACTATGTTAAAATATACCCACGGGTAGCTTATACATCCAACTATGGAGAGAGACAAGTATGATACACTGCCTCAACCAAAACAAGTAAAGCTACTGAAACTAATTTTGCAGACACCAGAAGAACTAAGGTACTAAGAACTAAATACTTCCAGTTAGAAAAATAAGAGTAAGAAATTCACAGTTCAGAAATACACAGGCTCAAGATACTGACTTCTTGTGCAACAGCACATGAAAAGGCATTGCCTGGGAACTATCCTTACTTCAAAAGCAAAGTTATCTGTGTTAGAAACCAGTCCCCTAGAACTACGAGAAACAACAGAGCATCTTCCACCTTAGGTATGGGGGGTGAGGGAGTTGTAATTAATAATACTACATGGAAAACTATTTAAACTAATTGTAAAATAAGTATTTTACATTTACAAGAAATATAAAATAAAATAAAGTGCTATTACCATTCTTCAAAAGAAAAATACTTGTCCTTATGTTCATTTTACTATTAGCAAAGGCAGATATACAGCCAAACCAACATGTATTCTCAGCATTCTTTAAGTACTGAAGTTGCTCAAATGTAGAATTTGAAGTCATGTGGTTTCAAGTTTCATTTCAACTTGTCACTCACCACAGGTCCATCAAAAGGTTTAAAAATCTCTCATATGATTTCTGGCATACTTGGCAAACTAACTGGATTCATCTCAGTTCTTCTTTTAAATACCAAGAGTCAGTCATTTAAACAAAGCAAAATTCAAGAAGAGCTATTTCACACTAAATGAGAACAAGAGCTCTGCACTTCTATTTGCAGAAAGACTGCAGCCTTACACAGTACCCAGAAACTGGACAGTCTGCACAGTCACTGTGACTGTGTAAGAAGAGCACTGACATTGCCCTTTCTGGAGTTAAATGAAACAGATTTTGAGGCAACTGGGCACACAGCATCTTCTGAGAAGAGAGGAAGAGAACACAAGTACTGTCCAGCCCGTGATAAATCTCTGCACAGGAGGGGGTGGAATGGCTCAAGGCCTCCAGTGGTACAATACACCAAAAAGTGACAGGATGCGGTCACAGCTCCACCCTGTGTCTGCATAAACACATTTGTAAACTTGAGTATGTCCTTAAACTCATTCTGGACCCACACTCTGGAATTAGAGCTGGGATTTAGAGATGTAACATATTCATGTAAGAGCATAAAGGTATCCTCTAGATTGATTACATACAGAACAGCTTAGGTTTTGTCCCACTAAAACTCATGAAAAGCACTAATCCAGTAAAGTATGCTACAAATTTTAATAAATGAGAGCTGGGCACCACACAGGTTGCTTGCTCTTCTGAAGATCTGCTTATGGAAATGTTGCAAAATGTTTTAAAGAAGTAGAAAGGTATCAGTGTACACTCAATCTGGCAGTAAATGAATCTTTTTTCCCTCCCTCAATTTGTCACATCCTTTCCTTCAGAAAGATTTCATACTAAAATAAATAATCTACTCAGAACCTGCTCAACTCCAGTTTAAAAACACCATTTCAATTTTATACCTGTAATATTGGATCAAACTTCAAAAGGATCAGCACAATGCATGAAAAAGATCACAATGCTGTACCCCAACGTGCTTTAACAACACACAACTCTAGTGCTTCGGTACAACATAGGCTGTGGTTCCAGGGTGGAAAATCACGTCTGACCAAATGAAGCAAAATGACAAGCCCAGTTACAATCACTTTACAACTGCCTTGGGAGGACCACAATACTAGCAGAAAGCAAACAGTGAGGCAGAAAAGGACTACATGTTTGTTTCCTGCAGCTATCCTTCTCATCATCACCTACAGACAGACTTACTGCCTAGTAGAAAATAGTATTGTTCCATTAAATTTCAAACAAAAGAACAAGCACTTATACTAGCTGAGTTAGAACTGAAAGTAGAGGAGCTCATTAACTCAGCAACAGATTAAGCTATTACTTCAAAACACAGGCTGCAGAGGAAGTGAAATAAACCCACTTTCAACTGTATCACCTAAATGGCATGCTGAGGTACAAATGTGACCCAGATTTAATCCCTATCAGTTTACTCACATAGAAACCAGTGCTGAAATCTGACATAAGGCTTAAATACTCACACTGCCACTAACAAACTATTCAATATAACCTACTGAGACCAGCAAAACAAGGCCAGAACCAGGCAGTCGCTGCTGAGATGGCGACAGGATCTTTCACTGTCACAGAAACTTTCAGAGGTGCAAAATAAATAATTATATTACTTTTGCTAACCTTATTAAAAACTAAAGAAGAAAAATAAGTATCAAGAACAAAATGCATTTGCAGAATGCAAGCATAACTTCTTTTTTGCTCCATAACAGCTTTGCTAGGAGTTTATTAATATATGAAAAAAATTAATACAAATGTATCTCTTACAGTACAAAAATGGAAGCAGAAAGCTTTTATGGTATATTAAGAAAGTTTGGAAAATCTCATGCACTGAAGCCATTCATTTTTTTCCAGAAATAAAATGCTCCTATGAGTCAGACATGATAAAAAAAGATACCTCCATAAATTCGCTATAACTATTTTTCACTCATAAGCTATTTCAAAAATAAGATAATGATAACTCGAGAAAAACAACTATCAGAGTAGATCCATCTAACAAAACTGTAATTGTGTGACCTATAGAGCTGGTGAATATGCATCAATCAATGGAGAAATATATTTGGAAATAAACTATGCAAGACACTTCTGAGGAGGTGCTCCTTTGGGAGCTTCCCCAAGAGACTTTAAGACATGTCCACCTGTTTTGAGATACTACAGTAAAGTAAACAAAGCTGTCTGAAACCTTTACAGAAAATTTTAATTCTGCCAGTGAAGATATTAACTCTGCTTTCTTCTTTTATAAGTACTCACTGTACTTTCAATAACTGGTGAAATATGAGCACAGCAAGAATAGCAGCAGCATGTTGATTCCACAATGATTTTAAAATCAATCTTTACCTTAGTTTGCTTTGCTCTCTATATCTTTAGTAAAATATGCATGTGCATACAGAGCTAAGATTCCTCCGTCTTGGAAAACAAACACGCATACACACACACACACACAAAAAATCAAATGAAGGAAGAACTCTGCAAGTTGTTAAAGAAGCAAAAGCAAGGAATGACATTCTAAATCAGTCGAACTTGTTGGGAAAGCCTTGTATAATTCAACAAAAGCAGGAACAAATCCAATGGGGAAAAGAGACATTTAAGTTTTCTAACACACTGTAATTTTAGCCCAAAGGTAGGGTCTGACCTTCCTATCAGTGCCACTGCACTGGCAATTAAAACCAACGATTTCTCCTCACCCTAGTTTTGTTCACCTCCTCTTCCTCAGGGTATCATCTGTGATTATTACTGGCAGGCCAGTGTTCTACATGCTGTTATCCTACGCAACACAATGCGCTGCTTATTCATTCATGCCTGCCCTTGTCTCATCTGCCCATTTTTCCACACTGATATTCAGAGTCGCACTACTTTCAGCAGAATAGCATAAAAATTTTTTTCTACTGATTTTTGAAAACCATAAGCAAAGCACCTGCACATTCTTAAACTGTTCATGTATTTCTGTCTATACACTGCTACCTCTTTTCCAGATTTAAAAAAGCTCAAAAATAGCAGCAGTAGCTGAGATGCCCAGTTCAATTGAAGTTATTACAGGCTAGTGGGTCAGTGACCCATTTAATTACATCAGATGAACAACAGACATGAGCAGATAGCATCAAGCTAAACACAAAATCTGCCATTTCTGGGCAGATTATGTGACGAACTGCAGTTCCTCAGTCTTACATTTCTGCGCTTACATTCGCACAAAAGTCACAAGGTACATCCTTTGCAGTTTCAGTGCCAGAAGTAAAAGTGTTGAGATGAAAATGAAAGCCATCCCAACCTTTGGAGTACATCTGTTCCCAGCTCCTCATATACATCTATACCAGTCAACACTGCAATTGAGCAGAGCTGGCAGGAAGCTCTGTCTGACAGAGCACTGGCAGCAGTTATTGCACTCCTAAGCAAAAGCACCAAGCTGTTACCTTCACAGTCAACTTGCTTAAACTGTACAACTAGAAATCAACCTTCTAATTTTTTGCAGCTTTAGGACAAATGTAATACTGTTGCTCAAAGTATGGCTATTTTCTCAGAGCTTACTGGCAGGAAAAATAGAGTTGTGTTGTTTGTTTTTTTTTTTTTTTTTAGTTGCATAACATTTCCTTCCCAAATCTCCAAACTTCACTCTTTTCTCTATTCCAGCTCTCCAACACACTGAGTGAGGATATAATTCTTCTCTGTAGATTCCCGTGGCATTTTGGCAGAAATTACAGCTGCGGCAAGCTTCGGATTGGATGCTTTGCTTATTGATGTGCTTAGGTTTGCCACTGGCTGCTGTTGAAAATTAAATAAAGAAAACAAGCAGTATCTCTTTTATAAAGTAACAAGTGACCTGAGGGAAGCCTCTCTGGGTGGGAATGGAACAAGAGTCCCAATTTTGAAGTTGTACAAGTTTCCATGTGTTAAGAACTTTGGGAGATGCTGGCAATTTTATTTCTTTCACCAATGTCCATTCTTCCCCATTTATTCTCTCTAAAAAGCTAAAGGTTTGTTTCCCTACAAGTTACTGCAACATATCCAGAATTCCCCTTGACACTCTGCTCCTACCTGTGGTGTTTCAAGTGACACTAGATACAAGACTTACATTATGTTAACATTTGACAATAATGCATTAACTGTCAGTCACATGCCTAGAACTCAACAGCCTTATGAAAAGGAAAAGCCTGGCTGCTAAGAAATCCCATTACTTTAATCCTTTGCTCCAACATAGAATCATAGAATGTTAAGGGTTGGACGGTACCCTAAAGATCATTTAGCCCCAACCCCCCAGCCATGGGCAGGGACACCTCCCACTAGACCAGACTGCTCAAGGCCCAATCCAAGCTGGCCCTGAACTCTACCTGGTTTTGGGAATCCACAATCTCCCTGGGAAACCTGTTCCAATGCCTCACCACTCTCACAGTAAAGCATTTTTCCCAGTATCTAACCTAAATTCCCCATCTTTCAATTTGTACCCATTACTCCTTGTGGTATCACTACAACATAAACATGGAGAAGTTACACGTGAAGCTTCACACTACATAAGCCATCAGCTTCTAGTCCAACAACTATAACTTAAACATTTTTTCTTTAAACGTCCTGCTGATGCAAGGTGTTTTACTATGGGCAATAGTGGAGCATAGCACAGTGCTGTACACCTGTGAGTTCCATCACTAGGAGTGGATCATTTTTCAAGGCTTTTGGACATTATAAAGACCATCTCCAATGGTAATGGCAATATAGACCTCTTTTCAGGGCTGATGGATAGTCCCATGACTCTCTCTAACAGCTGCAGTGGGCTCACTGCTCACCAAAGCAGCCACTGCAGCTACACAAACCCTCGAGCTTCGAGGCTGAAGGGCCTCGAACAGATGATCTCCAGGAGCCAAGGAATGCAGCACAGCCCCGAAGCATGGGCAGGGCTGGGGAAGGAGGGCGGAGAGCCACTCGGGATGGCGGCGCCGGAGCCAGGCTAGGGTAAGGGAAGCACCAGCTCCCGCCCGGGACTTCGTCCCAGGTGAGGGGGCCCAGACACACCTCATCCCCTGCCCGGTCTGACCGGGCGGGGAGGGACGGAGAGACAGCACAACGCAAACTACAGCCGCCGGGGGTGCCCAGGCCCTGAGGCGAGGGCAGCGGAGGCTGCCTGCGGCTCTCCGGGGCACAGCGAGGGCCGGCAGGAGCCCGCGGGGCGCGGTCGGGAGCCGAGCGGCGCCGGGCTCGTTACCTCTCCATGGCCCGCACCGCGTAGCTGACGAGCGGCCTCCCCTGCACGGCGCAGAACTGCTTGGGGGTGGCACCGCCCAGGCGCTCCCCGCTCCCGCCCGCCGGTAGCACGGCGGACACCGACACTCCGCCGGGCGCGGCGGCGCGGCTGCCGGGCTCCATC